>VCJN01002395.1:0-17482 GCA_006384855.1 Tetraselmis striata | reverse complement strand
GCAGTAGTTAGCCCTGTATATTCGTCGCGGTGCAACATACATGAACCTGATGACGACGACGAGGTACACTATAGTGTGCGCACGCGCGCCGTTGGTCCAGCAGGGGTCAGAGCGGCGGCAGACAGAAACCACGTCATTTCCACCTCTCCCTCACCGCTTCCCACCAAGAAACCCGCTCATCTACCGCGTCAACCTACCTACCGCCGAGTGGCGCCGAAGAAGAACGAGCCTGCCAAGGACAAGGAAGACAAGGACGACGCCACCCCATGTGAGTTGCGCGCGCGTACAGTAGCTGCCTGCCTGCTCGACGCGTGACACGGCCAGATCTAGCGAGTTCGGTTAGGGTTCCCTGTAGAAGCGGTGTAATCTAGGACCACTCGAGGTGTAGGCAGACGAGTGGCAGCGCACAGTAGCCGCCTGCCTGCTCGACGCGTGATGCGGCCAGATCCCCGTAGAAGCGGTGGGTTCCCTGTAGAAGCGGTGTAATCTAGGACCGCTCGAGGTGTAGGCAGACGAGTGGGAATAGAAACCCAAACGAGACGAGCGGCATCAGGGTCCTGCAGGGTAGTACTACGTCCCGTCGAGGCAGCTGCGGCAAGCAGTAAGGATGCTAATTGGTGGTGGGAGGGGGTGGGGGTGAAGAGCGGCCAGGGGGAACCTCTGCCTGTACTCCGCCGTAAGGAGTGGTTTAATATTAGTGTGAAGCGCAGTACTTAAAGACATAACACTATTAAACCGCAGTACATAATGTATTGAAAATAGTTTTGTCATCAGTGGGACGAAACGGTCTGTCATCAGTGGGACGAAACGGTTTGTCATCAGTGGGACGAAACGGTGTCTCATCAGCGGGACGAAACGGTTTGTCATCAGTGGGACGAAACGGTGTGTCATCAGCGGGACGAAACGGTTTGTCATCAGCGGGACGAAACGGTTTGTCATCAGCGGGACGAAACGGTTTTGTCATCAGCGGGACGAAACGGTTTGTCATCAGGGGGACGAAACGGTTTGTCATCAGCGGGACGAAACGGTTTGTCATCAGTGGGACGAAACGGTTTGTCATCAGCGGGACGAAACGGTTTGTCATCAGTGGGACGAAACGGTTTGTCATCAGTGGGACGAAACGGTTTGTCATCAGCGGGACGAAACGGTTTGTCATCAGGGGGACGAAACGGTTTGTCATCAGTGGGACGAAACGGTATGTCATCAGTGGGACGAAACGGTTTGTCATCAGTGGGACGAAAGGGTTTGTCATCAGCGGGACGAAACGGTTTGTCATCAGTGGGACGAAACGGTATGTCATCAGTGGGACGAAACGGTTTGTCATCAGTGGGACGAAACGGTATGTCATCAGTGGGACGAAACCGTCTGTCATCAGTGGGACGAAACGGTCTGTCATCAGTGGGACGAAACGGTTTGTCATCAGTGGGACGAAACGGTCTGTCATCAGTGGGACGAAACGTTCTGTGATCAGCGGGACGAAACGGTCTGACAGGATATGATATTTGTAGGCCGAAGGTCCAAGCGGACATCAAAACCTACCGAGAAAGCAAAAGAATCCGATGCGCTCGGAGCGCTAGTAGGGAGAAAACACAAGGCGTCATCTTCTGTGCCAGAGCAGCCGGCGGCGAAGAAGAGCCGTGCAGCCTCAGCTTCTGCAGCTAGAGCCGGCGCTGAGGCATCAATTAACCCCTGGAAACCGAGCCTTTTAGGAGGTAGGGTGCCGGCTTACGGCACGCACTCGCAAGGAGAAAGATCGGCCGCCTTGCTTTTGAGGGCCCGAATCAAGAGCGGTCAGGTCCTCTCAGATGCTCAAATGCAGACAGCGCGAAGGCTAATGGATTACGAAAAGCTCATGCAAGCTTACTATCAATCAGGTCCTTGCCTCTCCAATCATATGATTTTTGTGAGTGCACTGTGTCATATTGACATTGTTTGAAATCATGTGCGTTGACAGGTTCGAAAGGACGCGCACATGACTCAGTAGCGACTAAAGCTTCAAAGGAATCCAAGGGGAAAGAAAAGGTTTCAGAGACAATTGTGACTCCAGGTAATTGTGACTGAAAGTATCAATCCCTGCCTTTGTGAGTGCACTGTGTCATATTTACATTGTTTGAAATCATGTGTGTTGACAGGTTCGAAAGGACGCGCACATGAGCCAGTACCGACTAAAGCTTCAAAGGAATCCAAGGGAAAAGAAAAGGTTACAGAGACGATTGTGACTCCAGGTAATTGTGACTGAAAGAATCAATCCCTGCCTCATCACTCCCTTCGATTACTTTCTCGTCAATGAGTTATCTGACGTTCCAACAGGTCGTAAATTGGCGCAGGCAACCGCGTCGGAAGCAGCTGGTAAATCGGGATCCCCAGGTAAGAAAAAATACGCTTGGCTTTGATGGTGTATGGCGATACCGTTCAGTAGTTAATCGTGACGCCCACTGCAGGTGTGTTGAGTACTCTCTACTCATTCTTTACAGGTTCCCCGAATCAAGGCTCTTCTTTGTCTAAAGGCCCATCTCAAGTACCGGAAACAGAGCCAGAGCCTGAAATAGAGCACACTGAGCCGGAGCCGGAGCCCGAGCCGGAGCCTGAAACAGAGCCCAATGAGCCCGAGCCAGAGCCTCGGCATGAGCCTGAAATTGAGCCCACTCAGATGGAGCCCGAGCCGGAGCCCGAGCCCACTCGGCTTGACCCGGAGCCAGAGGCCGAGCTCGAGACTCCAGCGCCGACTACCGGGCAAGCGTCCGGTTCTGGAGCCTCTGGTTCTCGAGCCCCTATTGCCGAGGCTCCGAGAAGGGTTCCTGAATTCCTCAGTATGTGCACGGATGAAGAGGTCTTCGGCACAGAGGAAGAACAGAGGCAACGGGCGGCAGAGAAGCGTAAGCAAGCTCTAGACATCACCGGCACTCCCGGACCCGAGAGGAAGACAAAGCTGATGACGGTCGCCTCTTACGACGACTTCTTTGACGAGAGGGACGGGTCCCAAGAACATGACTCCTACAGCGACTACAGTCCTACAGTCCTACTCCTACATGACTCCTACATGACTCAAGGAGCTGGACTATCCACTGGTTCAAGAACGCAAGTGCTGAGGTCGAGATCTATTTGTACATCGAATTGCACAAGGCGAGCCTGCTGACTGGCAAGGACTTTTTCGATGATCCGAAGGGGCCACTTCTCGCGTGTATCGGAAAGATCAAGGACGTCGAGCTGGACTCGGCCGGAAACTACGGGGTGAGTAAAGCTTGTATGATGTCTGAATTCGTGTCAATGTCGTGTTTCAATAAGTATTAATATTCTTATGCTTGTTACCGCAGATCTGCCTTGAACCTTATCGCTTGACAGTGCACAAGGAGTTCAAGATCGATGTCAGCTTTGAGAGGTTGCTACTCGACGCGATCCAGCCGCCACTCTGCTTCCAACCGCGGTTCCAGTCTTACTACGCATGGACTTTGGTCGAGCGCAATGTGCTGGCTCATGCGCTGACAGGTTTCGCGTCTGGTCAGATTTACATCAATGACTTGGCCAACATTGACAAGGATTTTAAGAACGCGCTTCCATACGTCAACACGTTGGCCGTCCCGCCGGCCTTGAATGGCTTCCACAACACCGGTGCCGTCGACTGGATCTCTTACGGCCACCTCAGAGTCGAGATTGCTTATCCAGAGGTGAAGACATCTCACGGTGGCGACATCAACACGTTATACGCCGATAGAGTCAACCTCGTCGTCGACAAGGATACGGGGCTGCCTCACATTTTCAGCTTCATATCCGATAAGTTCGTCGCTCCTCCGCCGGAATTTGGATTCCGTTCCCCAAAGCTGCAAGACTGCAATATGGTGGCGCAAAGCTACAAGGTAAAAACCTATCGCGACATGTTGTACATATCCGAATCAGATATGTGTAGTTACATGTAAATCAATACACAATGCAACTTACTGACATCCATTTCTTGCATTTGTTATTCAGAGGAATCCTTCCCTGTCCGCCGAGAATTTCTCGGTGTCCTTTCCAGTAGTCCACAAGAACCGCGATTTTTTTCTCCGAAGAGTACGAGCCCCTCGCTCTGACCATGGCCAACTTCAAGGAGCTAGTCGCAGCATTCGAAGGCGGGGAGAAGCCGAGGTTGGCGGATTCAAGTTCCTACAAGCCAGAGATCGACGTCATCATCGATTTTCTTAGCGCCTACGGCGCGCGTCAAGCCAACATCGACGGCAGCCACAGACGGGAGGCGAAGCGCATGGTGAAAGAAAACTACCCGGAAATCTACAAAGCCAACAAAGGCATCCACCTCACGTCGGCTAAGATGTACATCGGCCTCTCGCCGGAAGTCTGCCGCTACATGTCTATGAAGCTCAACGAGGCGGGTCACACCGTCGTGGGAGACACGTCGATGCACAAACTCCTGGTGAGTGACCCATTCTCCCAGATTACTATTTAGCAGAGCGTGGCAGCAAATAGGCGTAAAGTGTGACAAAAGTCGTTCTGTCGTTAGCGGGTTAAAAATATGACAGCGGGACGAAACGCTTTGTCATCAGCGGGACGAGAGGGTTTGTTATCAGTGGGACGAAACGGTCTGTCATCAGTGGGACGAAACGGTCTGTCATCAGTGGGACGAAACGTTCTGTCATCATTGGGACAAAACGTTCTGTCACCAGTGGGACGAAACGTTCTGTCATCAGTGGGACGAAACGGTGTGTCATCAGTGGGACGAAACGGTTTGTCATCAGTGGGACGAAACGGTCTGTCATCAGTGGGACGAAACGGTCTGTCATCAGTGGGACGAAACGGTTTGTCATCAGTGGGACGAAACGGTCTGTCATCAGTGGGACGAAACGTTATGTCATCAGCGGGACGAAACGTTCTGTCATCAGCGGGACGAAACGGTTTGTCATCGAGATACAAGCGTTCGGAATTTTGAAATCGGTGCAATTGTTTCTGCAGAACCTTCGCAGATGTCTCGAGAGCTGGTATGCAGAACAAAATGCAAATCGCCCCGGCTTTAGGGCACTTCCGCAAATCAGGGTAGTGAAGGAGTTCAAGAAGTCTGAAGTTCTTCAAGTTGAACTTGAGAAGATCGGCATCAAAGATGAGAAGAGCAGCGAGTTCTCAAATTTGATTGACCTCTGCTCGCGCCCACAACGGTGAGCTGCGTACATGATGAAAATTTATCGTGTTGTTAATGCTGCTAGATTCTGACAAATGATTTGCGCAGTGTTTTTGAGCCCCTTGAGCAGATTTCTGAAGCCTACCGGCATGTGGACCTCGGAGTTCGAGGATGGGACGAAGCCAGAACCAAACTCGGAGACCTATTCGTGTACTACCAGCAAGAACTCGATAGAGTCAAGCGCCTCAATAGCGGCAGGCAACTCACCCAGAAGGAAGTGAGCAAGGTTTACGAAGCAATTCGGAAGCCTATCAATACAATCCTCGATAACAAGAAGTACGGCTTCGGGAAAGACAGAGCTCACTTCCGAGTCGCCCTCATGGAGGTAAGTTGTGACCGACCCCAGTGTCTTAATCATATGGAATACGATCATTGATTCCTTTCTCCGTACTGAAGTTTGTTTTTCGACCCAGGATGTCGGCTTTGGACCCCATGCGCCTTGGCTAGACGAGCCGTCTCTTGCCAAGCAGAGCGACAGCGCGGATCTCCCTGTGGGCCAGATGTACCTGGTGGTTGGACTGCTCATCCAAGGCGAGCACAGTGTGACCCCGAGCCTCTACGAGCTGGTGGATGACATTAAGCACGCCGGCGACAATGGCCCCATGGTTGTTACGCACACCAACGCGGAGTGGCTCGCGATGATTGAGATCTGGAGGTTTCGCGATCTCTTGCGTCGAGCAAGCATCAAGCTCATGAATGTCATTGACACGGCCAAGGGCAGGGAGACAATCCAACTGCTGACGCCGGACGAACCGGCCAGGAATTGGGGGAAATATCTCTCGGACCACATCATCGAATGGGATGTGCAAGGCAATGTGTCGGATGAGCAAGCGGCCGCTCGCCTTGACGCCATCACCAAGTTCCGAGCCAATGTTGATGACCTCGGCCCAACAGGCTTCCCCAGAAAGTTCCAGGATTTGTTCAAAGGTGCTCATCGCTCCGGTCCGTTGATGGTCTTGCTGACCCCTCCTGCCAGATGGGGGGACATGAAATCCGCCGATTGTCTCACACCACTACCCGCTTCGAGAGCATATCGCGGCCACCAACACCACCATCAGGAGTGAGGCGTATCGCATCAAGAATCAGATGCCGAACTTAGTCATCTCCTTCTTCACAGAGTTTGCTCTTCTGGCATGTGCGCCGGAGCTTATCGCGGTTTCCGTTCCGAATGTTTCTAATGAGCTGTGGATATCGATGAAGGTAACTAAGATCTTGTGCAACCACAAATGCTCTTCTGAATTTTCGTTGTGAGCTATTAACCCGAATCTGTTTTCTGACACACACAGGCCGAGGAACTTCCGGTGATGCCCAAGGGAGAAGGGGTCGACAAGGATGACAAGGTGTGGTTGAACACGGAGCTTTGCAAGACTTGCATTGTGGAGGGGAACTTCAAGGCTCCCGCGACAAAACAATTCGTCGCGGACGCCATGTCGGCAGTTCGTGCCAAAAAGGCAACAGTCTTCATTGCCGACGCGCTTTTCGGAGCTGGTTCGCACACATGGGACTCGAAGGATGCTGCGTGGGGTACGGACGACTTCAACGACGTGTTTGCTTTCGCCAGGCAAGACAACCCCCACAACCCCGGTGCGTACTAGATGACTGTGCTTTCATTTATCTCATTCCCGATTTACCCCCGCGCAGGCAGTTGAATATCCAGACTGGATCTTGTGACGTCCACACTGCTCTCGATGGGTGCCATTTCTTCATTCACCTCTCGGACCAGCAACTTGGATCCGCAATCACAGCCGTTCAAAAACAAGCTGAGGACCTCATCTATCACGTCTTGACTTGGGCTAAGGATTGCGGGATGAAGATGGGCAGCTCTCTGCGTCACGACGCTGAGTACTACCTCTACGTTAGGAAGCCTCCGCCTAGCATCATAGCTGACAACATCCGTTTCGATGATCCCCGAAGGTGAGATTTGATCCGTGGAAAATAGCCGGCTTGTATTTATTTACTCGCTAAGCCGGTTGTGCCTTTCCAGGTTCTCTACATCCATCATGTTGGGTCACTTCAAAGACAGTTCGAAATTGAAGGACGAGAACAGACAGACGGTGAACAAGTACCAAAAGCCTATCGCTCTCTTCGCTAAGCACCTTAAGATGGCGGCAACAGACGGGACAATCGTCGACGTCACAGCCGGAACCGGGACAACCGCGGTGCGTGAGGGGTGCAACCCGGGTGAGTGTCTTAATGGGGTCAGCATAAAAAAATTAACGCCTTGTGCGGTTTGCCACGCCTTTTCCAGGTCGCTGCGGCCTTTTCCGTGTGGTGGGACCATATGGATCATACCTACTCGTTCACACACAGGAACTTGAAGACGATCCTCATTGACAACCAGAAGACGCAAATCGCTGGGATGAAGTCCAGGATGACCTCATGGTTCAAAGAGAAACCATGGGACGAGACTCAAAGACTGCGTCCAAGTGACTTCGAGAAGTGGCCGGGTCTACCCCATCCAATGACCGAGTTTGAGGAGCAGTTAGAGCGTGTAGCGGCGGATAAGAGGAGGCAACATGCGGCAGATCGCCGAGGGGATTATGTGATCGAAGATGATGATATGTAGTACAATTCCGCAAAAGTAGCCGCTCATATGTTTTGTCCCGGCTTTGACAGAGTTTCAGCCCCGGACGGCACAAACTACTTGTAGCCATCACGGCCCCCGCTCTTTTTTGTCCCAGTTTGGACAGAGTTTCAGCCCCCGGTGGCGCAAACTTCTTGTAACCATCCCGTTTCCTTCAATCTTTTGATTTGTCCCTGCTTGGACGGAATTGGTTTCCCCGACTTGGCACAAAATGAACCAACCGGCATTCATATTAGGTTGCAATCCCACTGCTGCCCCCAAACCCTAATTTAGACCTAACCACAATGCACCGCGTGCCTCGGGGCAAAATAGGTTGCATTACTGTTTCCTTATATTGACATCAACCCCCATTTTTATAAAAAAAGGGTCACGCTACGGCTATGGCAAGTCTTATGCAGCCAAAGATAGCAAACTCATGTACCCCCTTGTCGCTCATGGCATCGTCATGGGTACCAGGAGCGATCCCGCGCAGCGAAACGCACTATGAGTACATAGAAGCGCTAACTTCTATGATCGCGCGATTGCTGCGCGACCATCGCGTTACCCACTGGTGTGAATCGAGCCGACTGGCCGGTTGTATGTGTAGTGGTGAGATCCAGCCGACCGACCGGCCGCCGTGCCTTGTGCCTGCCAGTCACCCGCATGGCGTCTCGCGGACCGCCCCCCCCCCCCCCCCCCCCCTCGCCCCCCCCCCCCTTCGCTTGCTGGGCGTCCTTGGAGACATCCCCGTCCTTGCTTGCCGCTGCGGCCGTTTTTTGTTGGAGCTTCGCGGCAGCGGCCGACCTGCGCCCGCCCCTGGCTTATTGCGCACCCCCGTTTTCTCCTGCGGCTCCCTGCGTTCATGGTTACCGATCCTCGTCAAAGTGAGGGTCGCTTTTGTGAAGTCCGTGAGCGTTCCCCTGAGTACTACGATTCCAGCATGTTACGCGCTGCCGCTTGCCGCCCATTGGGCCTTCCGGCGGCTCATGTCCTCTCCCTCAGCGAGCTCTGCCCTTGGGTATATTTTGCTAAATTATTGTGCTAGGAAGGGTACCACACCACCTAACCCCACCCCACCCCACACAGCCCGTGTCCTTTCCGACATCAGCAATGGCCGCCACCCGTAACTATGCAATCGACCACACCGTGGCATAAGCTGATTGCGCTGCCGAGCCGCGCCCGGCCTGCTGCCCATAAGCCCGCCCGCAGCGGCGGCCAGCAGGCCCCCCACATGCATGCTGTTAAGAATTTTTAGTGAATATGTCAAATGTTCCCACATTTGCCACCATTTCTGATGGCCAGTATGCAACCAGGGCACTCTATTTGACATATGTAGAATACCTCGCCTACAAACGGCATGTTCTCACTTGGGATCGGTCCAGTGTTCACTCAGGTAGCAAATGTTAAAACAAAGCGAAGAGACCATGATTGGCCACAATGGCCGGTTTTCACACAGGGCATCATAACTTACCAAAGAGTACACATGGCGGCATTTTGACCATGTCCTATGCTGTGAAAACAGAGCAGTCAAAATGGTTGGGTTGCCACTTTGATCAAAATTTATGACCTATGTGCACACATGGCATTAATTTTTGACTTGTTTGCGAACAAAATATAAAATTTGACTTCTTTGCAAACAAGTCATCTTGACAGTGACTTGCTTGCAAACAAGTCATGTTCCTACCTGGGTCTGAACATATACACAGGTAGTCGCTATATTTTACGACGTTCCAGGCAGGTGGCTTGATGATGACAGAAGCGTAATCAGACATTGCCCCGTACCGTACCGCAAGTACTGCTGGTCCAGTGTTTTAGACGGTGATCCAACAGTGTTGGAAATTCCGTCACTGGCCTTCAATTAGTCTTGCGAAATGCTTCGGCAATTTGCTTGATGACTATAACGGAGCGTCGCCTACCCAGGGCTTTCCGTAGCTGGATTGCTGCCTAAACGGCCGTCGTAGAGACGCTGCAAGGGTTTCACTGGTGCCAGTCCTGTCCCGGGGGCGAAAAAAAAACTGCTGGTCCACTACAATGTTGCCAGCGTCCGTAACCCGTACAGTTTCGCACTAGAACCAGGGCGCCTGCCCTGCTGATGGAACGTAGTCGCTACCTGTAGCTAGTCTCGATACAGTACATTATTATGTCATTACGAACTCTACTACATGCATGACCTGTTCGTGAGATCCTTGAGGTTTACGTTACTCTTTCGTTTTTATTTCATTGCAGGGATTATATGAGCCGGTGTCTGGATTACATCGCAGCTGCCAGAAGGGTGCACCCTGGCCTCTACTGCTGATGCTGCGATAATGGTGCAGCATGCTCGAGCATCATATATTTTTTATTATTCCAAAACATTTGACTACTGTATTTTATATGGCGGACATCATACATACTGCGACAGATAGCGATGGCATGTATCGGCATTTGCAGCTACTGCTACCCGTGTAGCAGCTCATTCAAATACGGTGTGATCCTTGAGCTAGCGAGACTATATACCGTCATCGGCGGCATATGTGCGCTCGGCGAATCAAGTACGGTAGTGCGCAATTACTCGCATTACTCGAATGGGCCGACGCCAAACACGGGTAGTAGGGCGGACCTTTCGTGGTTAGTGCCGGGTTATTTTATGGCAGTAAAAGTAAAACTAAAGTTCGCCGCGGGACGTCGGCCGAAGCCGCCTCAGCTTGCGCCACTTGCGACCTCTTGCGCCAACTGCAGTCGTAGGTCTGGCATAGCCCGTAGACCATTGCCTCATTCCAGCCCCGAATGGCTAATGCATCAACCGGGGAATTTTTATGGCAGTGTTTTAGACGATTAAGATCGAAAACTGTTGGAAATTCTTCAACTGGCCTTCAATTAGTCTTGCAGAATGCTTTGGCAATTTGCTTTTTTTGGCCTGTTGACTCCAACGGAGCGCGTCGCCTAACTGGATCGCGGCCCAAACTGCCGTTGTAGAGACGCCGCAAGGGTTTCACTGTTGCCCGTCCTGTCCCGGGGGCAAAAAAACAAAGTGCGCAGTAAATAAGGTGAAGAATATACCATCACGCAATTCTTATATTAATTACGGCGGTCGCACTTACTCGTTAATTTTTTGAGGATTACATCGTAATCCGCTTCAGCACCTCAGCAGCAGTCAGCAGCAGCTTGTCGTCATCAGCTTCGTTTCCGCCCGCGGCTGCACCCGTACAATCCCGCCGCCGGGTTAGGAGTACGAATATGCAGTAACATGCTGGCCGACACGACGACGGGACCAACACGCAGTAGCTTCGCATATGGGCCGCCTTACAGTCGTATCCGTAGGTTGCTCTCCGCCCGTCGGTACGTGTCGCGAACGACCGCCATCAACCGGCGCGGCGGACGAGAGTCGCTGTATGCTTGCCTACTGTCTGCAGCGCATGCGAAAGACCATGAGGTGAGCGACTAAAGATTATATATTGCCCGCCTCACAGCTCAGCTGACATCACATAGCAACCAATCTCAAAGCGACGTGGCAACACCGCTAACCGATACATCGACGACTTCCATCCCAGCAGACAGCAAGTAGCAGGCACCTGCGAGCCGAGAGATCTAACCTTGCCGACATCAGTAACGCTTGTCCGTCGCGAAGCAAACGTCCCAGCTGCAAGCCGCACCGAGATGGCCGACAAAACATCCCCCGCCGGAGCTGCCGGGTGTCCCTGGCAGCCACCCCCGAGCTATCTCTTCGGCAACCTGCTGCAACTCCAGGCCAAGGGGGGAATGCCCGCAATCCCGATCTTCCTGCGCGAGAACGACTACAAACCCCTGAAGCTAGACCTGGCGGGGATGGTGGTGTACGCCCACGCGGACCCCGCGCTGGCGGAGCAGGTGGTTACCGACACCGACGCCTTCGGCAAGCTCGTCCACAACGACAAACGCGGGCCTTTCTTCGCGGCGCGTCAGATTGTAGGTCGCGCGCTCTTCACTTCCTCCGACACAGAGGAGGAGTGGGGGCTGGCGCACCGTGTGCTGATCTCGGCCTTCTCCTTCCGCGGGATGAAGCCCGTAGTGCCGATCGCCGTGGAGGTGGTGGGGAACACGATCAAGACACTCGAGGCGGCCAAGCCGGACGAGCCGCTGGACATCGGCGGCCTCATGACCGGAATCACGTTCGATGGTGAGTTCGCGTAGCCGCCCTATCAACCCTGCGGGTACTGGTGAGATTTCCATCCACTATCTCACGCACAGTCGCGGAGGCGCAATGACTCGTATCGTTACGAATGCGGCATGCCTGCATAGTATCCTGAAACGCCCTGCGTGCGCAGTGATCGGCGAGTTCGGCGCCTCCATGGAGCTTGGCGCCTCCAAGAACGTGGCCGCCCGGCTCGAGCACCCGTTCCTTGTTGCCATGGACACTTCCCTGGCATTCAACCAGAAGCTGGGCGCCAAGCCAACGGCCACCAAGTACTTCAATCGGCCGCTGGTGCGCAGCGGCCACGCTGCTCGGCAAGCAATGATCCAGTATGTGGACCGCATCATATCGGAGCGCATTGCCAACCCAAGCTCTGGCAAACGTATCGCCGCTCGCGAGGACCTGCTGGACCTCATGCTCAAAACAGCCGACCCGCAGACCGGCAAGAAGATGTCCAACGAGCTCATCCGGCAGCAGCTGATCACCTTCTTTGTCGCCGGCCATGACAGCACATCCAGCCTGCTGACCAGCGTCATCTACTACCTGACACAGCACCCCGACGTGGAGGAGCGCGTGGTGGCGGAGGTGCGGGCGGTGCTGGGCGACGAGGAGCCCACATACGACAAGCTCAAGAAGCTCTCCTACACCATGCAGGTGATGCAGGAGGCGCTGCGGCTCAACCCGCCCGCAGGCGCCTTTATGAAGACCGCGCTCAAGGACACTCAGCTGGGCGACTACAGCTGCCCCAAGGGCACCAAGGTCGTCACCGCCCTGCGCGCTCTGCACACCAACCCGCATACCTGGGGGCCAGAGCCCAACAAGTTCAACCCCGACCGCTTCGCTCCAGACGAAGTCGCTGCGCGCCACCGCTACGCCTGGCTGCCTTTCTCCTCCGGCGGGCGCGCCTGCATTGGCATGCAGCTCAGCCTGGCGGAGTCGCGCGTGGCGCTGGCCATGATTCTGCGCCGCTTCACGTTCCGCCTGCACCCCTCCGCCAACGTTGCCCTCGACACCAGCAAGATCTTTGCCAAATTCCGCGACGTCTTTGTCACGGTGCACCCGCGCAGCCCCGCCACCGAGTCCATCCCACGGCTGATGCAGCACGCGTCCCATGACGCCACGCCTGCCGCCGCAGCTGCACCGGGCGCCAATGCCACCCAGGCAAAGGTACCCATGCACGGCACGCCGCTGCGCGTCCTGTACGGCTCCAACATGGGCACCTGCCAGGGCGTCGCTGCCGGGCTGGTGGACACCGGCGCCACGCTGGGCTTTGCGGTATCCTCTGCGATGCCGCTGGACTCGGGCGCCGGCCACCTCAAGGCGGGCGAGCTGCTTGTTGTGGTGACGTCAACGTACAACGGCACGCCGCCCGACAACGCGCGCGCAATGCTGACCTGGCTGCGCTCCGCCGAGGCGGGCGCGCTGAAGGGCGTACGCTTTGCGCTCTTTGGCGTGGGCAACTCCAACTGGAAGACGTACCAGGTGTTCCCTCGCCAGCTGTTTGCGGCGCTGGCCGCCGCGGGCGCCGAGCCGCTGTTCAACATCGGCGAGGCTGACGAGGAGGAGGACTTTGATGGCGCCCTGGGCGAGTGGTCTGCGGGCATGTGGGGCGCCATGCTGACCGCAGCTGGCCAGTCAGCCGCGGACGCGCCGTCTGCCGCCGCCGCGGCGGCACAGGCCCAGCCCGCCGAGGTCACTCTGTCGGTGGACCCAGCGCCAGCGGGCGCTCACCCGGCGCCCACCGTACCGCAGCACGAGTCGGCGCAGCTGGCCACGGTGGTGGCGGTGCGCGAGCTGCAGGCGCCCGGCAGCGACCGCGCCACGCGCCACGTGGAGGTGGCGCTTCCCGAGGGGGTGACGTACCAGGCGGGCGACCATCTTGCGGTGCTCGCCGCCAACGACCCCGCCGACGTCCTGGAGGTCGCGACCCGCCTGGGTGTTGCGCCGCACGACGTCGTCGTGCTGTCGTCCACCGGCGGCGGCTCCACGCACCTGCCGCTCGGCGTTCCCGTCTCGGTGGCGCAGCTGCTGGGCGAGCATGTCGACCTGGGCGCTCCGCTGGGGGAGGCGGTCTTGCGCAAGGCGGCGGCGGCAACAGAGTGCCCGCCTGAGCGCGCCGCGCTGGAGGCACTGGTGGCCGCGGCCGGCAGCAAGGCAGGCAGCGGTGAGGGGGAGGCTGCAGTTGCGCCCTCACGCCTGGCAGAGCTGCTCTCCTCCTTTCGCAGCGTGAAGCTCTCGCTGGCGGATCTCCTGCCCCTGCTCCCGCCACTGCGCCAGCGGTACTATTCCATTTCCTCCTCGCCCGCCGGGCCGTCTGGTCCGCGCGTGGCCAGCGTCACCGTTGCCCTGGTCGCCGGTGTCTCCGAGTTTGGCCGCGGCCGTCCCTTCCGCGGCCTTGCCTCCGGGCACCTGCACGCGGCGCGCCCCGGCGACCTCATCCACGTGTTTGTCGCCTCGAACGACCGCTTCCGGCTGCCCGCTGACCCCGCGGCGCCGGTCATCATGGTCGGCCCTGGCACGGGGCTGGCGCCCTTCCGTGGCTTCCTGCAGCAGCTGGCCGCGGAGGGCAATACGGGCGCGCGGGAGGCGGCGCTCTTCTTCGGCTGCCGCAACCAGGACGACTACATCTACGCCGACGAGCTGACCACCGCCGTGAAGGACGGCACCCTTGAGGTGCTGGAGGTGGCCTTCAGCCGCGCGGCGGCCGACGGGAGCAAGGCGTACGTGCAGCACAAGCTGTGGGAGCAGCGTGCGGATGTGTGGGCCATGCTTCAGGCCGGCGCCTACTTTTACGTGTGCGGTGACGCGCGCCGCATGGCCAAGGACGTCGACGGCACGCTGGTGCGCATCGCCCGCGAGGTGGGCGGCCTGGATGTGGACGCTGCGACCAAGTACATGGCCGACCTGTCAGAGGCCAACCGCTACCTGCAGGACGTGTGGGCCAACTGAGCCGGGCCTCGGTAACTCCCTGCGCCCTTACTTTAGGATGGTCAAGTGGCTGATGCTGTTATCGCACTGCATTGCTTTCATACTAAAACATATAGATATTGTACCGACATGTAATAGACACCTTCTCAAGCGCCGCACCGCTATAGCCAATCTGAGTTGGAAATTATGCAGTCCATCTCTACTTTCACAGCTCTCATAGGACAAAGGCTGCCACCCCCTCTCAGTCGCATCACAGTTGCTGATAATTCACACAGTTGCTAATAACTCACATGTATTTAGCATGTTGACAGAGAGCTGGTATATAAGCTCGCAGGAATACTGGCTGTCCGGCAGATCAAGCGCAGAAATGATTCATTCACAGTATTACAATAACTACAAATTGCAGCTGCTGGCACACCAAACCCAGAATCAAAGTATCAATTCATTAAAGTATCAATTATCAATTATCAAAGTATCAATTCATGTCCATCAATCACGTGACTGTTCCCCATTTATTCTGGGCTGGGCGGCATTCCTCCATATGTAAGTTCCCCCCCTATTATTGCTTTCGCCCCCCTCTCTGCTTCACTTCATCACAACACCCGCAGTGGGATACAGTAGCATCCTGATGTACATTTTCTGAAGAGATCACGTGGCTATGTGTTGGTAACCTCCCAGGGGGGCGCTTACAGAGGTGTGTAGGAGATGTCCTGCCCCTGAGTGGTGTTTATGAAGACGCCACCGCACTCCCCGGAGCGGGTGGGCAGGAGATGCTGAAAACACTGGCTGTTGTGAGGAACAACCCCGGCTGCTCCCCTACTTTATAACAAACGCAATGCGTTTCTAGACAGCCCCGGGGGCAGCCCCAGGTCTGCTGGCAGCTGGGTCCGCTCACGGATCCAACTGCCACTTACTATTCATTGTAGCTAGGTTGTTGTAATAGTTCTTGTTCTTCTCTTGCCTTTCATCTGCAGAAATCCGGTGTGGCCCTGGCCCACAGGCCAACACCAAACATGCCATTTCCATGTTTAGAGATGTGTTAAAATGAGCAATGCGCTTGTTGGCCGACAGTGTCAGCCCATATTGCACAACACGCATATTCCGACCGAATACCGCTCAGGTGCTGTCGGTAATACTTGCCATGGGTCAATGGTGGAAGGCTGGCGCGCGTCGACTACAGAATGTCGGAAACGTCCATCATAGCTGGACAGCTTGTCGGCAGATATATAACGCACGACATTGCGATGCCCCTAGCGACTGATGAGCCGACTGAGAACAAGCAGCACGGTGCCATGATGCCGCAGGCGTCGGGCGAGCAGACTACGGCGGATGTATGAGGGCGGTGCTCCACGGCGGCACCAATATAGAGTAGGAGACACTACATACATTAAAAGTGTTGGATGCCGGGAATGAGATTGTTCGCTCCGAAACCAAAATTGTGTAATAGGTGCCGCCGCACCCCGGCAGCTGAATCGAAACGACACAGCCTCCGGACGGATTGGTGTTTTAGCCACAATTGCCGCTAATGTGGGCTAGAGGTAAGTGGACCATCAGGAGATGTACATCTCTTTCCAAAGCACGCACGCAACATGGTCTAAGGCTATGAGCTGCGCCCTTATCGCTGCTCAGAAACCAAAAGGGTTTTACCCGCGCGCCACTGCGGGGCACTGGCGCACTGCACAGCGGCCACACTGCTGCCTGAGGGGCATCATGTGTATGACCGTGTTTATTCGGGTCCTTGTAAACGCTGCTAGAGATATTTTAAGCCATTCGGCGGTGCACATAGCTTGGCAGGGCAGTAGCTACAAACGTGAAACTGCTTATTGATGTGCTGCAACAATTGCTCCAGGTCCTACTGGGTAGCAGTCAGCACCGCAGTGGGCGAAGAAGCACGGCGTCCGAGTCCTGAGATACTTGAAATTGAAATTTGTGGCAACTTAATTCTTGCAGCTACACAAGCCAACTGTCTTAATGCCCGGCTGCATAAACCCCCCTAGGGTCGGGTGTAGCCTGCAGCATGCAGCCCTCTGAAGCCCCGGTCCCTGAACCTAAGAGAGAGTGGTGTCGTCCCCGCCCCCTCCCTTCGTTCCCCTCCCTCCCCGCCCTTTCTGGCCCTTTGGGTGGTCGGGAAGAGGTGCGGTCGTCGTGCACGCGCTCCTGGCAGGTTTATCTCGTCGCCTTTCGTTTGTTTTTTCGGCCCCCGGGACAGGAGTGGCAGCAGTGATACCCTTGCAGCGTCTCTACGACGACGGCCGTTTAGGCAGCGATCCAGTTAATACGGAAAGCCCTGGGTAGGCGACGCTCCGTCATAGTCATCAAGCAAATTGCCGAAGTATTCCGCAAGACTTATCGGAGGCCCAGTGACGGAATTTCCAACAGTGTTGGATCACCGTCTGAAACACTGCCATCAAAAACCCTAAAACCCGGCTGCCCAAACCCGCATAGGGTCCACTAAGTGAATAGTGCGCAGCGTGCAGCCCTGTGAAGGCCAGGGCCGGTGGCAAATGCTGCGGTGGAGGGAGGGATGGCGATGGGGCGGAGGGAGCGGCGTGGAGGCCGGCCGGCATGTCAGCCTGTGTCAATCGGGCTGTCCCTCTTAGCCGGAGGTGCAGACCGCAAACGATAAATTGCCGCAAGGCCGCGTCGCGCCGGTTGATCGGGCACTGTGATGGGCGGC
>VCJN01002393.1:0-15793 GCA_006384855.1 Tetraselmis striata | reverse complement strand
CGCAACTTAGCCGCACGCTTCAACGAGTGGCTACAGTTCGGGTATTTCCGGAAGTGCCGCTCTCGCGCCGTCCTTTCACTACTACCCGTCACGATGCCGTGGCAGTGCTTGCATGTGTACACGCCATCCTTCGACACACTCGCTATCCATCCCTTTGCCGGCATGCCTGCTACCGCGCGCGGGGGCGGGGGGGGGGGGTTGAGAGTTGGGGTGGATGTAACCCACCACCGGCAGGCAACACAGATGCGAGTGCGCGGCTGTCCGCGCTTGATTCAACGGTGAGCGGCGGTGACCGTGAGGCGACCCCGTACTTCATGCGCGTGCTGGGGCGTTACACAATCATCAGCAGTTAGGGCGGCTGCATTAAAACGCGCACCTACGAACACCACCTACCGCCTACCACCTACCGTACCACCTACATCCGCCCACACCTCCGCCCGTCGTGCCGCACATCGCGGCACACCGCGGGGTCAGCGGTCAGCGATGTGCGGTCAGCGATGTGCGGCGATGTGCAATGAGTGCGTACATTCGCCTGTACTTAGCCCGGGTGCTCCGCGTCGGCGGGCGACACGCGAGCCCGCGTGCGCATATCAATTTGATGAAATTATGGAAACGAGAAATTCATATAGTACTTTACAGGTCGCGCGCGATAGTCGTCGCTACTGGGTATGAAATCCACGTCCCTCGTCCGTCCCGTATCGTCCCCGTATGTCGTCGTTCGTCACCAGTAGGGCACATTTACGTCACATCTGAATCTCACAGTGAACGTGAGTACAACGTATTCTTCTAGCCCTAGGGAGGGGCACCTAAACCAGGTAACTTACTAAGGGTCGCTTTCCCAGCCGCATTAACTTTTTCGGATATCCTATTAAAGATTTCACTGCTCGACGCGGCATCGGCGTCATCATCTCGCTGTCTTCCGCCGGCATCCAGCATGCAATCCCGCCTACATCCGAAGAAGTCGCTACCTGAAAAGGGCAAAACGGTGTTGACAACTTATTGGCGGCCGGTATGCTTTATGTTTCCCGGGGGATATTAAGACAGGCCCTTTGGGCTCCCCGTAGGCCAGTGGAAAAACTCCAACTATGTTTGGCATCATCCCATTTGGGCCTCTCAAAGTTGTATGATATGTACAACAAATGTTGGAGATATCTAACAAATATCCCCGAGGCACTAGCTAGACGTTTGCGGGTCAAACTAAAAAAGGTGGTCTGGCCATCTCATGCAGCAAACCCTAAAAATGGATATTCCAGTTCGAAAATTTAAATCCTAGAAATACAATGTTGGAAATTGAAACCCTAGTCAACGCCCTGGATCAGCCTCCCAGCCTCGTACAGGTATAGTAGTAGTACTTGTCCTTGGCCTTCGCCCGACTCTTCCACGCGATACCCGATACGCGATACTTTGCCGACCCGACACCCGCCCCCTGCACATGTACGCACGTCGTCGACGTCACCGTCACACCGCCCCCACCCGCCCCCGCCCAACGTGAAACCTTAAGTAGCTCAAGCCGCTTTGCCGCGGGACCAAGCCGACCGTGTTGTGCGTCTAACAGGGAGCCGACCCTGCTTCTCGGCTCAGAGCCAGCAGCGCCTTCTGGTGCAGGTACCCGCGAGTTGCCTTTTATTCCCTGCTGGGGCGAAGCCACTATGGCCTCTGGAGTCGCGCGCTGGTCCGACAATACCGAGGGCGAGGTGGACACGCGGCGGCATTCCTCCTTCCACCGCTTCATCAACAAGACGGACGGACCGGGTCGTAGAGGACGCAAGTCTGAAGACCTTACCCGCGACCCCTCTGTCCCGGCGGGCTTTCACGGCCCACTGGCTGGACTGTACCCGGCCGGGGTGATCACGCGCCCGGAGCAGCGGCATTCGGAGCAGGAGTGGGCGAGGGTGATGGCCGTCAACCCGGACTGGCTCACGCAGACGCCGGAGGCTTCAGGTGAGGCCAACGCATGCAGCTGACGAGCGTGTCGGGTAATGCAGCGCGCTTGGTGCCGTTGCGTTGGCCTGACGTTTCGGGGGGCGCACGTGCAGTGTTTGCCAGCATGTGGCAGGCGCTGCTGATAGCGAGCGACCTCGTCAAGGAAGCGCTCGCCGCGCTGTTCGACCTGGAAACCAACAACAAGGCGGCTTTGCGAGCCTGGATGCTGGAGGCGATAGCCAACTCGCTGCAGAGGGTGTCCCTGGTTGTGGTGAGCGAAAGTTCCGGCATGCCGAGTGCGAGTGGTGTCCAGTGGAAAGACTTGAACAGACTAAGCCGTGTGGCTCTGGGTTGGTATCCTCTGAATGCGCTCTGTGCGCGTGTACAGGACATGATCTGGGAGTGCCACACAAAACAGCTCTTGCGCATGACCCCCGAGCAGCGCCAGTCCTTCCCTGAGAATCTGGAGATCATGCATTTGCAAGTGCACAAAAAGCTGGCAATGCTGACGCAGACAATGGACGGCGCCGTCATGGACAAAACCATCAGCAGAGCCGTCACCAAGCGCGTGTCCGAGGACTTTGTGCAGTGCTCCTTGCTGCTGCGCAACCTAGCCCAGCTGACCCTGGAGGACGCACTGTTCTTCTACCGCTCCAACGCGACGCAGGTGGCCTTCATGGCACGCATACACGTGGACGCGTTGATGCGCAACGAAGAGGTGTGTAACCTGCTGGTTGGCGCGACGCCCCCGGCGCAGCGGCAATCCCGCTTCAAGCAAGTGATGGGGCTGACAAATGGCAGCTTTTTCAGCGGCTTGGTGACGCGGTCCATGGTGAGCGAGTACGAGAAGAACTTCAACAAGCCTCTGGAGGGCATCATTGAAGCCGCAACCACCTGAAGTGTCACCTCAAGCGCGCCGGCCCCGCCCAGCATTGATACCCCCCCCCCCCCTTCCCCCCCCCCCCCTCACCCCCTCCCGTCCTGCCCCCCCTCTGCTGCAGCTGTACCCGTATTGATTGTGTGATATCTGCTAGTTGATCCTCTGTTGACTTACATCTACTGTAACGCTTTTTTTGGCAACCATTACAGATGGCAAGCTGCACACGGTGTGTTGATACATCTATGAGTTGTGCACACCTTGTGGCTTGCACAATTTCGTGCTGCAGCCGCCTCCCAGTTCGCGTGCTGTGCAGCTGCCTGGCCGCCACGTCATCACGGCAGCTCTGCAGCAGATTCCCATTCCACTGCAGCGGCTGCATTGAAGGGGTGATAGTTGACACCATTCCGTGATGCGGAGTACAGTAGGCGGCTTAAGAAGTGCCCGCCTGCGCGTTAAACTTTTATGTCTTGGTGTATTGCACTGAATTGCGATCATCATGCTTGTATAGAAGTTGAGGTGCCGGCGTAGCGTTCTTACGTCGTGGCCATGTTTGTGATTGGTTCGTCTAAATTTGAGCCAGAAAGAGCATGACACATTCTTGCAAGTATAGTTCAAAGTGCGTCGGCACCGGTAGCAGCTGTGCATACATGTGCGATGCCTACATAGCCAGAGGCAGACAGATGACAACACTTGCCTACCGAATACCGTGGATGACAAAAGCGCGAATAGAGACAGCCGCAAGAGACATGACACACAACACAAGCAAATAAATCAGCGATTAAAGGTGAAGCTGCCCGCCAGCCATGATTCCGCATACTCAGCGGCATGCTGACATTTCAGCTTCAAAATGACATGTCAAGCACCTCACTGTGCTCATGGCACACGCCCTATTAGCGATGGCGAATGGGCCTTGCCGTCAACAATGAAGGATATGCAACCTGACACGAGCAGGCATGCTGCACACAGGAGCATCACCAGCAGCATCAGGCTTCTGAACAGAGCGCGGCGCTGGCAGAGGTGGCTGTGCATGGAGAACCCCAGGGCTGTCCCAACCACTGTGGCAACGGCCACCGGTGTGTAAACCGGCCAGGAATCTGCCCACTGCTTAGCGGAGCCGCACACCGAGGTCACTAGCCGAATTGCGCAACCTGTTCCACCAATGCAGAATGCCGTCGCCCTGATTTGATTTGCAGAGAGCTTACTGCCTGCAAGGAGCATGATTACTGGCGGCCCCCACATACCAACTAGGCCGCCCAATATCCCAGAGCAAACACCGGCACTGACGACCTGAACCCACTGAAGAAGTGCATGCTGGCGGTCAGGTTGCATCACCTTGTAGTCCTTCTTGCACGGTAGCAATGGCTCGACGACGTCATTCACAAGTGGCACGACTGTTGACGGAAGTGTGGCGGTGACATGCTGCTCAACAACGCCACATGGCGACTCGCGGGCCCCTTCGCACTCATCGCAGCGCTCCCCCATTCTCGTGCTCAAGCTGCGACGAGGGGGGTCTTCCCCGCAAGCTGCCGGCACTGGGGTCTGCTCGGCACTCGCGACGGCCGCCCTATCGCTTGTCAATAAGAGATCTGGCTTGAGCAAGAATATCCCAGCATGTCGCGGGGACGTTGTGTCCGACTCCATAGTAATGCTCTTCAGCTGTATTTTACCTACAGCGCCCTCCCGGCTCCTATCGGGAGAGTCGGTAGTGAACTGCTCGAGGTTGACGTCGGCGACGTCATTAATTTGCAGACCGGTTTCGGCGTCAAAGCCATGGCGTGTCACTGGTACAGACTGAAATATCATCCCATCCTTGTCCGCAGACACGACAACACAGTTCAATGATGCTTGAGAAGCGGTTATCGTCTCTGTTTGGGCCGTCGCAGCAGGTTTGGAGCATAGAGTGTTGTGCAGGATCTGCCCTAGCTGATAGGCCGAGTACACGCCAAGAGCAAGGCCAATGAGCAGCCGAAACTTCGCGCCGCTGCTTCCATCGAGCTCAAGCGAGTCTCCAACAAACGTCGCGAGGATCATCGGTGGTAGAACACCCGCTAGGGTCTGGCGGCAAGCGTACCGCCATGGTTTCGCTGCGATGAGGCAAGGGACGAGCAGCACGACCTGGCAGATGATGGTGGTCATTTTCCAGTGCTCCCACGACGACAACAGCGGGTGCATGTTGGGCAGCAAGCCCAGCTGCGACGAGAAGATGAACAGCTGTGCAAACATCAGCAACACGATCGCGGCTCCGAAACCGAGAGCGCTCTCGAGGGTGCTGGCAATGAGAGTCGGTGCAACGGGAGCGACCCACAGGAGCCACTCAGACGATACAACCCCAGTCATAATTTCGCTGGGTTGCGCTTAATTCTCCAGGACAGAACGTCCCACTCCAGAGCCAAAGCTCGACAACACGCGAGCGTCCTGCGGCGACAGAATGCGAAGGCAGGGTCAGCGGCATGCGAGAAGCTCGGAAAGAGCATCATCAGATTTCCGCGTGTGCGGCAGCTGTTTGCCCCGACTAGCGGCGGCGGGTCTGACAGAGTGATAAGTAGGATAGCAATTCTCGTCGTCGCAATTGGGGGGCATCGAAAAGCAAGGTAGCCGGCTGTCGGGGACACCGGTTCCTTTACCTACCGGCAGCAATGCACGACAGTGGACCTTCGCCTGGGGATCTACTTGCTTCTTGGCGAACCTGGCCAGCTCCTGTGGTTTGAGTTTCCCGGTGTGCACTGTGCTCTGAGGCGGGTTAGCCACAGGCGACCACAGGAGGTGCTGGTAGTTGGACAATAGTCGCCAGTTATGATTATTATGGCTAAAAAGTTAGCTTCTCGAAACATCGTCGATATTCGTCGTCGAGGGTACGACATATGACCTCGAGTACGGCGGTCATATGATGGGTCGTAGATGTACGTACGTCCATATGTACACTACGCTTCAAAATTAATGGTAAGGGAAGAAGATGAGCCAGATATACTCCAAAGGTAGTTGGTGAGCATTTTACAAGTGTCGACGCATTACGAAAACCGTCCGAGGTGGGGACGCGGGGTGACCTGCCGGTGTTTAAATAAGTTCGGGTTGCGAAAACTACTGCTCAATGCGTAGAATAATAATTGAAATATAACCGATATATACCGAATCTGGACTAACGTCGTTTTTTGGATGAGTTGGATACGTGCTTGCCCCTCCGCGTACAGCTAGTAGCGCGCTACCATATTAAGGAGAATTTGGGCCTATTCGCCATGCTAAGGACATTCTCAACTGGATCTGAGCTAGGTTTGGCATGATGGTCCTCCCGACCCTGGATACGGGAACTGTATCCATAGGGCTATCTGCCACAAGTCGTAGAGCGTGCAAGGGTTTCACTGGTGCCAGTCCTGTCCCGGGGGCGAAAAAAAAGTCGTACGGCCTGATTTGTCGACCGACGGTTATGTTCCAGCCGGTCACAGGTAGGTGGGTCGTGCATTAAAAAAAACGTCGGCTCCCAGCAGTGTTTGGCCACACCGGTACCGCTCTCACTTCGGCAGTCCCGCCCGCTCCCACTGGCGTCGTTGGGCGCAACCATGAGCGCCACCGACAGTCAGTTTATTCACATAATCCTTACCATCAGCCTTACAAACGCTCGCGGCGTCTAGGTTACGGGGCGGTGGGCGGCTAGGGGACGGGCATCGCTAGGCATCGGCGGTCGGTGGGCGGTTCGTGATGTCCTAAAGAGGTGGGCGGGGGTCGGCAGCACGATGTGCGACAGCTGTTGCGCCGTTACGTCTGGTTGCCTTGGGCTTCACAGCCTTGCTGAATTCCTCCCTGGCTGCTGCCTGAAGTGTTGAGGTCGCTGCCCTATCTGCGTGAGGGCGGGCTGTCTCGATGGCCTGCCGGGCTGAGTCAACCTGTGCCTGTGCAGGCTCGAACGCGACGGCGGGATCAACTTGCGGTCCTCGTCGCCGCCTTGCTGCTGGTGGTCCCCCTTCGTCCTCCTCCTGAACTTCATCCTCCTCGTCCTCCTCGTCATCTTGTTCCTCCTCCTCCTCCTCTACCTGCATGCCCAACGATGCAGCCTGAAGTCGCCTCAGCTGCTCCTCCGCCTTGTCGACGCAGGCCTTGGTATGAAGGGCTGCAGTCAACGCCTCTCTGCACGCGGGGAGCTCGTCATCTGCAGTCTGGCACCACACTGTGAGATTCAGATGTGACGTAAATGTGCCCTACTGGTGACGAACGACGACATACGGGGACGATACGGGACGGACGAGGGACGTGGATTTCATACCCAGTAGCGACGACTATCGCGCGCGACCTGTAAAGTACTATATGAATTTCTCGTTTCCATAATTTCATCAAATTGATATGCGCACGCGGGCTCGCGTGTCGCCCGCCGACGCGGAGCACCCGGGCTAAGTACAGGCGGATGTACGCACTCATTGCACATCGCCGCACATCGCTGACCGCACATCGCTGACCGCCGACCCCGCGGTGTGCCGCGATGTGCGGCACGACGGGCGGAGGTGTGGGCGGATGTAGGTGGTACGGTAGGTGGTAGGCGGTAGGTGGTGTTCGTAGGTGCGCGTTTTAATGCAGCCGCCCTAACTGCTGATGATTGTGTAACGCCCCAGCACGCGCATGAAGTACGGGGTCGCCTCACGGTCACCGCCGCTCACCGTTGCATCAAGCGCGGACAGCCGCGCACTCGCATCTGTGTTGCCTGCCGGTGGTGGGTTACATCCACCCCAACTCTCAACCCCCCCCCCCCCCCCGCCCCCCGCGCGCGGCAGCAGGCATGCCGGCAAAGGGATGGATAGCGAGTGTGTCGAAGGATGGCGTGTACACATGCAAGCACTGCCACGGCATCGTGACGGGTAGTAGTGAAAGGACGGCGCGAGAGCGGCACTTCCTAAAATTCCCGAACTGTAGCCACTCGTTGAAGCGTGCGGCTAAGTTGCGCCGCAAGGCCGCCTTATCACAAGCAGCAGCAGCAGGGGCGGCAGCAGCAGCAGCAGCAACAGCAGCAACAAGCGCGGCAGCAGGAGTAGCTGCAGCCGTCGGAAACGGCCCGCCGGCGCCGGTCTCGGACGACGGCGGCTCGAAGGTGGACGATGTGATGGGCGTGGGGGAGGACCCCGTTGGCGAAGACGGTATGGACATCGACGCGCCTGCGTGGCCGCCGGCGGGCGTCGAACCCGCGATGAGGGCGTGATATGGAAAGGCGATCCCGGCGACTTCTACATGAAGGTCATCGCCAAGAAGTTCCGGGGAGTATGGCACTACGGCGTGATAACCGGCGTCGTTACCGAGTGGGTGTTGGAGGAATACGGCGGGGCGACCCAGTGGCGCGCTGTTTTCGAGGACGGTGACATTGTGGACCTTCTGCGTTCAGAGGTGAGTGGGCCCGGCCTGCGTGCTGGTGGCACCACTCAACTGCGGTTGTATGGAATCACACGCACCCGCCCGGTCGGCGTGGCAGGTTGTGGAGGCTATGGCGGCTGCCCAGGAGCACCCCCCTGTGGATGCGGACGGGGAGGCTCGCTTGGTAACCGTCCATCAAGGCGATGACTTGTCCAGTGAATCACGCACCTTGCCCGGCGTGCGTTCAACACAACCCGGCTGGCGGAGGCCAAGCAGAACACTGGCTGCCATGGCGTGTGCCATGTGCATGTGGTCCTGGGCTATGTCAGCATGATCAACCTCTTCCCCCTCGCGCCGTTCCACCTGTTTTTTTTTGGCTTGGGAAGGGACTTCTGGAGGAAATTTGTCACCGTGCAGGGCCACATTGGATTCCGAGCTATGAAGCAGGAAGACCGGCGCCAGGCTTTAGTCCCGATACCCAGCAACTTTGAACGCGGGTTGCGCCCTTCGTTTGCAGTGTCCAAGAATCGAAAGGTAACCCCCCCCCCCCCCCCCCGCGGGCGTGGGCGTGGGCGTGGGCGTGGGCGTGACGGCATTCCCCTCCATGACTGCAAGATCAGGCAAGGTGACGGTGCAGTCCGGCTGGGTCATGGAGGACTGCTTGCACCACATGGAAACGTTTTCCATTCTTAACGCCGGTCCGCTGCTCGAGGAGGCCCGGGTGAAGGCGATCATGACCGAGAAGGAGCTTCGCGTCCCCAGGCGGTGCTTGGGCACATGTACAAGCGCATGCAAGGAGCTGCGTGGTTCGTCACGCGGTGGGGGTTGCAGAATGTGGTGACGGAGGAGGACGGCCCCGAGCGCAAGGCGCAGGTGGACGCGCTCACTAGGGAGGGGAGGACTCGATACCCCGCGCGGCGCCAAGGCGCGGCGGCCGGGGCAGCGCGGCGCCAAGGCGCGGCGGCCGGGGCAGCGCGGCGCCAAGGCGCGGCGGCCGGGGCAGCGCGGCGCCAAGGCGCGGCGGCCGGGGCAGCGCGGCGCCAAGGCGCGGCGGCCGGGGCAGCGCGGCGCCAAGGCGCGGCGGCCGGGGCAGCGCGGCGCCAAGGCGCGGCGGCCGGGGCAGCGCGGCGCCAAGGCGCGGCGGCCGGGGCAGCGCGGCGCCAAGGCGCGGCGGCCGGGGCAGCGCGGCGCCAAGACAGCGCATACAGCGGAATCGGCGGAAGGGGATGCATTACAAGCTGTGGACGGCAGCCGCTGAAAACTATGCGGTCATGCCGCAACAATCCCAGCACTGGCTTCTGGATACCTCTGATCTGGCTGACGGCGGCGGGCTGCGGGATGCAGGGCCGCATGACTGAGGTGGCGGTGCTGGTGAGCCCGCAGAGTCTGCATGCGGCGGAGGCGGCGCAGCCGCATAGGCACTAGACAATGCTCTGAAGCGAGCCCCAATTGTCTGCCCAGCGCCTGCCCCAATGTAACGCACCAGCTTGGCAGCAATTGGCAGCTCTTTTGCCCCCCCTCCACCCCACAGACACACTACCAATACCAGTTTCTCATCCCGGCGGGCAGTTGATGCGTATACCCAGGCTTGTGCGTACGCGGTGCGGGGGGGGGGGGGGGGGGATCACTATAGCTAAGCTAGTGATGTGAGATATGAGTGCAGCAACAGATATTGTGCAAGATATAATACGATGGCATGCAAGCGGGTCCCCGCTCTTCCACAATCATTGGCCCTGCTCCCTCTTGCCCCGCCCCCGGTGCCCTTTAGCTGCTCTCAGCATCCCGAGTGGGATGGGCGGGGCAGCGGTTGCTACCGAGTGAGGCGTAGCATCGTTTGCAGTAGCAACGCAGCCTTTCCGGTGTGACGCCGCCTGGATGTAACCCAGCAGTACGCGCAAAGTGCAAGTGCAAGCTGCTGATGGCGGGGATCCCGCGCGGGGGGGGGGGGGGGGGGGGGGCAGCGGCTGTGGGATAGGCGCGGCAGCGGTTGCTACAGAGTGAGGCGTCGCATTGTTTGCAGTAGCAACGCAGCCTTTCCGGTTGCATAGTGTGACGCAGCCTGGATGTAACCCAACAGTACGCGCAAAGTGCAAGTGTTACACGTCCGTGTGCCCCACCCAATGACATTGCGCCCGACCTCACTGACGGCATGTCTCGCTCTCCTTCAGCTCCTGGGCCGTCCGCCGCCTCACTCTGCGCACCCTACCAGCCGCGCGTGCCTTCTCGGAAGCCTCACACACGGCGGCGCGAGTCGCGTCGTGGAACGCGTCCCTGACATGGCGGAACTCCGCCCTCTTCGTGGCCGTGGTCGGGCAGGGGACTGCCCGCTGATGGGTCGCCATGCATGGGTACTTGGGGCCGCACAAAGCCGGGGTGCCGTCGCAGCAACACTCCCAGTCCGTCCGTTGGCCGCAGTCCACGCATGACGGGCGTCCGGCCAGGACACGCACATGATAGTGCATGTGGCCGCCTCCCGCCACTGCTCGTAGTGCTCCGGTCAACATGGCGACGAGCAAGTCGGCATGTCCCGCAGGTGGCTGCGGGGCGGGTGGCGCGAGCGCAGCCTCGCTCGCCTCGACAACCCCCTCAGCCCGATCAGTCGCCTCGACCACGGCCTCCTCCGCCTCCTGACGCGGCGCACCAGACGCATCATCGTCGCCTGGCAGGGCGTCCCCCCCCGCAACGGCGCCGTCGGCGGTGGCCGACGCCGTCGTGGCGGGGTGTTGTGAGGAGGTGGCCCTAGACATAGGTGGGGCCGGCACCGCCATGTGTTGCTCCACATGCGGTGCGGTTCCTGACGCGACAGCTCCGTCGCACCAGTACCGGCGCCGGCACCCCACGCACGCCTGCTGGGCTTACCACCAACCAGCATGTTTCCTTTGGGAGGCGGTTCATCCGCGTCGGAGGTGAGCGGCGGTGCCTGTGTGGGTGTGGATACTGCCCGGCCATTAGGGCTCCCGCCGCCTGTCGCTCCGCCGACCCACGCCGCGGCGTGTGCTGCGCCCCGCATAGTCGCCTCGAATATAATATACATGACGCGGGGACGGGGGGGGACTCGTGCGTTTCGTATGTCGGCGGAAAGGCGTGCGAAGCTGCGGCTGGCGAAGGTGGTGGAAGTAAGCGTGGCGGCGTCGGCGGCGTATTACCGTGCGTGCATGCGTGCGCAACCCCGCGGCAGCAAGCGCCGGACTCGGCGTGTGCCAGCGGCAGAGCTGCGAAGCCATGGACACGGTACGGGATGCCAAGTCTGGCTAAGCAACTGCCGAGGCTGGCGGCTTAACCCCCATGTCCGGCGGTTGAGGGACGGAAAGTGCGTAGAAGTTGATCGGGAAAGCGGGCATATAAGCCTGGCTGTGCTAGGTTCCTATTAAGTAATGGCGGTTTGTGCTAAGTAATTCTTAGGGGTAGACCATGCAGCGCAGGTAGGGGCGGTATAAATGAGGCCGGGCACATATACTGCTCCACGAAACGACACTGTCGCACGTGTAGTTGAATAGACGCCCCCCCCCCCCCCCCCCCCCCCGCCGGGTCGGCCCGCCGGGTCGGCCCGCCGACCCGCCACGGCATGTAATATTTGTCATGCATCGCCGGGGTATGTGTGAGTGGATGCCCCGCCGCCACATCCCCCCCCCCCCCCCCCCCCAATTTACACTTGTGCACTCATTAAGTTTGGGCTGGTTTCGGAGCAGTACATGTACGTATGTATATACATACAATGGAACGTAGGACCTGCGCGGAAAGAGGGGGGGCTGGCGGAATGCGTTGGGGGTGCGTAGAGTAGCGTGTTGGTGAGATTCGGGGTGCATCGGACGCCGGATGCCCATCCACCCAGCGTAAAAGACGCCTACGTAATATTCACACTATATATATTCACACGCAAATGTGTGAAAACCGGACATTCCGTGCCGGATGGGTGGGAATACGGCGTCCGATGCAGCCAAAACCCCAGCAACACGCTATTATGTGCACCGCCAATGCACTCCGCCAGCACCGCCTCATTCTCTGTCGATTTCGAAAACGCCTTCACATTACCCACCGCTAATTGCAATTGCCACCGTGTAATGTTGTCACGATGTGCGCACACAACAACACTTACTACCGGTTCCGACGCGGATGGAGGCGAGGCTTGCGGAGTGCGTTGGGGGTGCGTAGAGTAGCGTGTTGGTGAGATTCGGGGTGCATCGGACGCCGGATGCCCATCCACCCAGCGCAAAAGACGCCTACGTAATATTCACACTATATATTCACACGCAAATGTGTGAAAACCGGACATTCCGTGCCGGATGGGTGGGAATACGGCGTCCGATGCAGCCAAAACCCCAGCAACACGCTATTCTGTGCACCGCCAATGCACTCCGCCAGCACCGCCACATTCTCTGTCGACTTCGAAAACGCCTTCACATTGTCCACCGCTAATTGCAATTGCCACCGTGTAATGTTGTCACGATGTGCGCACACAACAACACTTACTACCGGTTCCGACGCGGATGGAGGCGAGGCTTGCGGAGTGCGTTGGGGGTGCGTAGAGTAGCGTGCTGCAAATAATTGGGGTGCATCGGACGCCGGATGCCCATCCACCCGGCGTAAAAGACGCGTAATATTCACACTGCTTTATTAACACACAAATGTGTGAAACCGGACATTCCGTGCCGGATGGGTGGGAATACGGCGTCCGATGCAGCCAAAACCCCAGCAACACGCTATTCTGTGCACCGCCAATGCACTCCGCCAGCACCGCCACATTCTCTGTCGATTTCGAAAACGCCTTCACATTATCCACCGCTAATAATTGCAATTGCCACCGTGTAATGTTGTCACGATGTGCGCACACAACAACACTTACTACCGGTTCCGACGCGGATGGAGGCGAGGCTTGCGGAGTGCACTTGCGGTGCACAGACTAGCGGGAGACTAGACCCATTGTCGCTTATTTACAAGCACGGGCGGTGCTGCCAGACCTGATCGTCTACGGCCGATATAATATTCACACTATATTAACATCGGTGCACACCGCCGCACACCGCCGCACACCGCCGCACACCGCCGCACAACGCTGCGCGCGCACATTCGTCGCACACATTATCCCGGATTCACTCGCCGTATCCATTACGCCGTGCTACTTCAACAATAAACATTGCGAAATTACACCGACACAATGCCGCACCGACTAGCTCTTGACAATACGTGCATATAAATAGTAGTGGCGCGCTGCTCCTCGCCTCCGATGTGTCGTTGACTGCTGCGGAAGGCGGTCGTCGACTGGGTGTTAGTTTCTCCACCTCGGCCGCCCCCCCCCCCCCCCCCCCCCTTCACCGCTCACAGCGCCATGGCCGACCTCGCCCCCCCGGGCAAAAGTGGGCGGCGAGCCTTGTTGTCTCGCGTGTCCGCGCCGCCGGCATCGAGGAGGACGAGAAAGACATGAGGAAACGCGTGACAAGGTGGGCGCGCAACAAAACACTCCATCCTCCGCATTTGCACGCACCCACTCGTGGCTAACTTGTGCCGCGCGCAGGTTCGTCCGGGAGCGCCGTAAGGCCCACCTCAACGCCAAGGCTTCCACAGTGCCAGCGGCGCAACTCGTGGTGGCCGAGGAGGCCGCATCCTCAGCCGCTTAAAGGCGAAACGATTGTGGCTTGTTGTGGGTGTCTGGGCACAGGGGGCGTCCCGACGCGAAGGTAAGGAAGCTCATGGCGGCGTCGTCGACGGCACAGCCTCCCGGGGTGGTGAAGACACTGACGGATGACAAGAAGCGGAAGAGGCCAGTGAAGAAACGCCGAGGTAAGAAACTGACGGTCGCGGAGTCGGAGGCGGAGTCGGAGGCGCAGGCGGAGGCGGAGGCGGAGGCGGAGGCGGAGGCAGCGAGATCGTCGAAGCGGAGGGCCCCCCGGGCACGCAAGAACAAGAACAAGCAGTAGCCCCCGCCCCCTTTACCCCCCCCCCCCCCCCCAGGCGGGAGCGGCTGGCGGCGAGGGGGGGCGGGGGGGGCGGGGCGGGCGTGGTCCCCCCGCCCCCGCACCCCCCCCCCCCCCCCCCCGGCCACATTCCCCGATGGCAGCTGTCGCGAATATTGTAATTCAATCATTCTTCGGCAAACCGCTGCCTGCCCCCGCCCTCCCCCTCGCGAATATTTATGTATCGTGAGCACTCTTTGGCAAAACATGGCAGCCAAACCGCCCATCTGATGACCTTTGATCGGACGGCTGGCAGGCCCGTTCAGCAGTACTAGCTATAATGTACACACAATTCCCAAGTGTTACCAAATACGTACGGCTGCGATTTGCGCTCCCATGTACTAATAGTCGTAGTTATCCACAGGACGACTAGGGTTCGTACTAGATACCCGGTACCGGTGTCATAAATATATCGCGTACTACCCGGTACTACACGGACAACCTTGTACCTTGTACGTCAGTGCCATGTACGCTTCACCGGGCTGGTACGACTACCAGAATGATGACAAAAAGGATTTATCGCCCGCCGGCAATAACGCCGGATGTACTCGCACGTAACTGGATGGACGTGCCGCCACCAGCAGCAGCCTTCACGGATAAATAATAGTCGCTAGTAGTAGTGCTTCGTCACCTGTATGTCACATCTGAATCTCACAGTGCCACCCGAGCCCCCAAGACTCAGCGGAAGACGCTATTACGCAAGTCCCCGCTGCGTACGTCCGTCACTGTGCAGTTCTGGGGCCGCAGCGGCTGTGGACAACGGGATATGCGTGTCGGGTCGGGGGTTGGCCCGGCTGGAGGTCGGCATCACAAGAAGCTGAAACGCTGGGCGAATAACCCGGGAATCAAGCCGGTAATATTTCGGATTATCGTCCATGAAGCGTGGTTGGTCGGGAGTCGCGTTTTCCATCGAGACCCCTTGGTGAAAGGGGGCGAGCGGCCCGCCCTTGAACTGGATGCGCACGCTGTTGCCGATCATGTCGACAACCCCGATGTCCGCCATTGCATGCCAGTTGCGTCGCACCCGGTGGCGCATGCAACCGGACTCATGAGTGCACGAGTCGGCACACGAGCCGATTCCACATGGCTGCGCGCTTGGCGCGTATATAAGGGTTCGCATCGCTCGGGCACAACCTCGACCGCCCTAGGCCGCGTGCTAGTCGCGCGTCGAGCAGCAGCAGGAGTAGCCGACAAGAGGGAGCAGCAATTTCGGCCACGGTGGTCGAGTCAGCCACCGGCCGGACACGGAATCGCCGCTTGTCCCGAGTTAGGCGTTTGAATCGGCAAGCCATGCCGAGGCGCCGAGCAGTCGGCGCAAAGATGGAGCGTGCGGTGCCATATCATGGTGAGGGCACGCATATTAGCCACCAGCACCACCAACCCGCGTAGCAGGCGCGGTTAGGATGGGGGGCGGCAGAAGCCGGCTAGTCGCACCGAATAATAATACGGTACCGGCTGTCGAAGGACGCGGCGGGTCTTCATACGCGGTTTGGGCGTGCGGGAAAGCCAACGCGTTTTGCACGGACGAACCGGCGAGTATCGACGCGGTCCGCCACATGGTAGGCGGGGCACGAAGATGGAAGATGGGGGCAACATATGATAACCGCCAGCTAGTTTTTATAAGAATTCTACCTCGAGTGGGGTCGACACCAGGTAGCCGCTCCGGTAATCCCGATATATCACCTATATCGAAACCTCTCAAATGGCTCGA
>VCJN01002391.1:0-31153 GCA_006384855.1 Tetraselmis striata | reverse complement strand
CGGCTGCTGTACGCGTGGCGCGCTGGAGGGCTGCTGGTGGGGCTGTCGTGGGGCAGCGGCAGCCAGGCTGGGAGCGGCCGCGCGCAGCACTGAAGGCGGAATGGGGTCGGGCCAGCGCCGAGCTGAACCAGCGGCACCCCGCGGTGGCCCCCAGCGCAGCGGACAGGCTGGCTGCGGAGAACCGGCCGACCGCTGTAAGGCCGGCTAGCTACGGTCGCGAGCAGGGGACGTCGCCATCGGCGGGCGCTCCTGCTGTCGCGCAGATTCGTCGCGCGGAGGTAAATCCCGTACAAAACGCGCGCCGTGCTGCGATAATGCTACCGGATAGCAGTAAGCCGCCTGTCAGCGGGCAGCTCTTCACTGGTGCTAAACAGCCCTTCGTCAGCTTAGGCGCGGCGGGGCGCCTTGTAAGGCGACTTGCGCGACTCTGCTTCTCGTACAGGGCAGTGTGGGTGGGTACCGTACAGGGGCAGGTGGTGGTTCGCGGATGACTGGGCAGCCAAGCATGCGCCACTGTGGTTAGACTGGGCGCGCCCTTGATGATTAGTCGCTATTTGCTGCTGGGACGCGACCTACTCCGCGTGTGTACGTCATTGTCGTCGTGGCGCCGCCTCCATCCGCCTGGCCGAAATGCTGATATATTTAGAATCAGATATGGAATCGATGTCAGGTATGGGCACTGTTAATGGGATGTCACATTTCACGGTGCCGGCCGCAACCGTTAACGTGCCGAATTTGCGGTTCCTACGGGATTTTTAGTACCCGTACGATTATTTGCGACTATACGGTTACGGCCGAAAATGAAGTGCAGCCTTAGTCAGCATGCCCCAATTCGATTGCTGAGAATAATAAGGATTTAGACCAGATTGTGCGTCAGATCGACATATATAATGAGCAGCGCGCGCCATCATTACTCCCCGTATTCCCCGTATTCGTACGGATGACCAAACTATTTTATGGGGTTTCCTACCGTACTTTTCCTACTTTCGTCCGACCTGCTTTTCCGGCTATACCTTTGCTGCCAAGTGGTACCGGTTCACCCGTAGTAGTTGCGCCTCCTATCGGTTGCAGCACGAGTACCTGTAAGACATAAAAGCAGCCGCAACGAACTGACCCTGCCATCCTCCCAGTTTCGCTGTGTTATTACACAGCGATCAACTGTCTCGTAACCGGCCGTGTCCGATCATTTTCCGTGAGTGACGAAGGAACGACTACGTACGTCGCGATGTCACATCTGGTTACGAGGGCGTTCGAGTGGTCACCCGTGTGCCGCCTGGGATTTTCTCTATGCACATCGAATTGACGGAGGAGTACCTCCAGCAGGATGGCCGGCGTCTGCGAGCCCAAGGAGAGTAGTAGGTTTGGGTGAACGTGTTTCGGGGCCCGCCCACATCGCTGCTTCTTTCCGTGGCCCTCGATTGGCTGCTACCTTACTACGCCCCTGCTGCTAAGCAAGACTTCGCCCTACCTTGCGCGCGCCCGGAATCACGCCGAGGCCATGGACAAGGCGTTTCGCTTTCGTCTAGCCTTATTCATTGCGGAGGCTAAAGGAGAAACAAGCGTGTGCATGGTGGCCAAGGTGTGATGGACATACTGCGGACCCAACATTTTCAGCCTGGCGCCGAGCATTTAGGCTCTGCGATTTTCCGGCATCTGATGAAGGACTACGAGAGTCCGTGTATTCGAGGCGACGGTCGCTAGCAGTGCGAAAGCTACCGCTACTGCTCGGATGGCGGCAGTGGTCGCTGGACCTACGCGGGCGTGGACGTGGCGGAGGTCGCGGACATGGCCGCGAAGGTGAGCACGAACGACGGCGGTGGGCATGCGCCTTACGTCGGAGCTGCCGGCGCTTTGCGAGGTCACCTTTCGATGAACCGCCGAACATAAGCACCCTAGCTACTTAACGGCGGGATGGGCGTCATGGGCCCCCCACTTTCCAGATTTCATTAAAACCTACTTTTGGTGCGGTGCTTCTTACAGCCAGCACAATCCGAGTGCGGCTCAACTACCTGCACATTGGCGGCTCGACAATTCCGCCTCCCGTACCATCTCATCACTGCTTCCATCGATTGTACACTAACGTGTCACACCGGGTTCGCAAACGACCATCGTGTACGTTACGCTCGGCGGGGCAGGCGCTAACGAGCGCGGACGGCGGGCGCACCGGCGGCCCCTCATCTTTCTATGAACCTTGGCTCGCAAACCCAAACTGGTGGTCCCGACTAATCCGTCTAGCAATTACCGACCAGCCGCCGGCAACCAACCGGCGCAATTCGAGTAATTTGCTGAAAATGGGACGGCCTCTGTTACTCCGTCGGCCGAGCGTCGTACATACGCAATTGACGAGCTCGGAGCTGTCGCCCCCGTTGGCGGCTTCACTCGGTCCCGGTCTACATGAAGCGTTCGGCTCAGGCGAGTTGGGAAACGGGCCCTCGACCTACTCTCCAACTCCCTCACCGCCAAAAACGTTCAGGAGCTACGTCGGCAAAATGTCCTCAGCTCGCGTAGTTGTGCCACGACTCCGGGAACGTCAGCCCGTTGGAATCGACCACTGCGACTCTCATCCGGTACGTCGCTTGGATTGGTGAGCGGGGGCCCACCTTGGGGGCTAGAGTCGTTGCAACCCCTATCTGTCAACAATCAACACGTTCTTCGAGCAGCACGAACATCGACCCCATTGCTAAGGACAGCAATGCACCTCGCTCACTGTTGCGCGTCGTGGCATTGTGTTGAGGCAACGCCGCATGGAGGCGCTGCCCTTTGCGATTCATGTTGCTTGCTGATGTCGCTTACATCGTCCTTGCTAAGCGGGCCGAGTAGTTGATTGGGTCCCCTTTCCCCCCCCTAGTACCAATATGACTTCCGAGCCCTCATGGCCTCGGTTGTCCACTTCATGTTCTTTGCCAAGAGACATACTGGCGTAAACCCTGCCGCACCGAGTGCGGGACGTGCATGTCGACGCCTACAAACATCACTATGCAAATTGTACCGAGAGAAGGGGCGTGCCGGACGACGCGGCCCCGGCGACCTACGCGTGCTACTCCTTCCGGTTTTACAGCACCCCTGCGTCGCGCGTATCCTGCGCCACTTCATCGACAACGTACAATTTGCTCCCCTGGTCCCATGTTGGCCTTGGCCCCGACAAACTTTTGGGCGGTCACCTCAAGCGAGCAGTCCACATCTTGGGACTACTAACCGCTACGATGTCGGACGGCTCTTCTACGGCCGTTAGTCTCGTCGGTGCTGCCCTCCCGCCGGCACTTCCTTGAGCCGCAAGCCTTCGCTAGGGCGCAGCGTCTGCGGCTAAAGCCATCGGGGTTCCGCGGTTCCACATTTGCCACCAGGGCGGTTGGGGCTACGAACTCCGACGTCGTTTATGGACTACATCGACCCTAACGTCCTCCCTTCACCTTGCGCGTAGTTTTCTTCGGTTCACATCGCGCCCCTCGCCACTTCAAAGTTTCAAACAATGGAACTCCGCAGCGGTGGCTTTTCCTGGTGCCACCTTTCGGACATGGCGCTACCCATCCTCCGTCATTTCTAACCGCCCTCTTCCGTTCCTCATGAACGACAAAGCCATACTCAACTTTGAAATGATCTAAGCTAGTTTATGGGGTTTCTCCTTTCCTAACCGCTTTTTCCGTATTGTAGCTAAGTGGTACGGGGTACTAGTTCACCCGTCATTGCGCCCTTTTGGGGCGCTGCGAGTGTGTAACACGGCAAAAACTGGAAGATGGCAAGCAAACTCTGAAGCCTGCCATTCTTCCAATTTTGCCGTGTTACACATCACAGCGCTCCCCCCCCCCCCCCCCCCCCCCCCGGAGGCCTTATCACGAGCCTCCCGCACTTTTTTCGATAGTACACCGTAATGGCCCGTAATTCGCAATTTTCCCCCAAGAAATAGGCGCGGTAATCCCCGTATCTACCGTGTAGTCGCCACTAACTGCTAGGCTTCAACAATCGCAATGACGTGTCCCGGTTCGCCGCACACACCGTAAGCTACCATCTATCCTACCCTGTTTGTGCCATCCCCATAGTACATTGGGCCCCACATCGCGCATCGTGCCGTGTAACCCGTAGTGGCTTCCAGGTTCGCCACACTGTACTTTAACGCCTCACAAGCTCCGTGACGTACCCCGCATGGCAACGCCCAACGCACCGTAGATCTCAAGCCTTGCTCACGCGGCTAAGTTGCAGTCGCGCGGACACTTTACCATGCATAATATGCAACGGCCGGAGCGCCAGCCACTAGCCCACCAACCCCCCGCTCGCTGCGAGCCGCCGGGCGCGTGAGTATGTAGTGGTGTGCCATGGAGCGTAGCAATTCAAAAGCGCCGGTATTCCTCCGGGCAAGGAAGGCCGGACCGTTGCCGAGGGGATTCGTCCTGTACCGATGCCAAGAAAGTCCGCTGCCGCGCGTGTGGACGCCTGCTTCACAAGGGACTTTGTTCTACGACAAGCTAATAGATGGACGTGCGCCGAGCCGCCTCCGCCCACCGTCGCGCAGTCGCAGTCGGTGGTGATGGCGCCCTGGGGTAGCCGCTGCACCGTACGGTGTCACGCTCTCCCTCCGTCCGGACCGGGCTTCAGACCAAAAACGCGGGGGCGCGGCCCGAAGTGCATCGATACCTTCGCCGCCATCATCGCCCCCGCTGCCCTCTTCGCTGCTCTCTGTCTCCCCGAAACGAATCGGCGTAAACCCCCGCGCCCAGCGCGGGGAGGGGCGTTCGGTCTCGTCTGATGGTGGCATGGGAGCAAGCATGGCAGCAGCGCAAAAGATGAATGCCAAACTCACTACGTGGGCGTTGTCATGACCAGGACGTTCGCGACGCGGGGAGCTTTCTCGGACACCCCCCCCCCCCCCCTCCCGGCTGACCGGTGCCCTCCCTGGCACCCCGTTACACATGCCTTAGGCCCACCGCCGCCATGGGATAGCCACCTGGGTGTATCATCCATGTCGTCAGTTGGAGATGGGGTAACGAGGACGCCGACCCGGCGGACAGGGAGATGCTAGTGAAGGTGATTACGACGACGGCGACTCGGAAGAGGTAACTGAGTTGGCGATACAACCGCTATACATGACGACGGAGCGGCTGAGCGATTTCACTCGCAGGTGCCTCAAGTCGCCATTGACGACCTACCGGCGGTGCGCCCCTTGCGCATCCACCGACGGTGCTTTTCGGGGGGGGGGGGGGGGGGGGGGCTTGCCCGCCGTGTTGTCCCATAATTTAGGTATTGGTGAGAGTATCGCAATGGCAACGTGCAAACGATGATTTGCTTTTCTTCCTTAGGCAGTTAGGGTTAAATGTTATGTTTTAGGTACCGGATTCCCGGAGAAACTGAGAGGGGGAGGGGGTGGGATCTTTAATTTGGGGTCGCAACTTTCATTTCAGTACTTTGGCAATGTTGGGCGGCTGGTGGCCTGATCTGCTAGGTCTCTCACCGCCGCACCGCGTGCATTATTATTGGCAACGGTATCTATATCATCCAGGCAAACGAGTACCGTACTATGTAAGCGGCGGCGGCCGCTGCTCCAGGGCAGTCTCGCGCTACCTCCCTCTGGGCCCAACCTGCCCCGCCATCGGCGCCAAGGATTGCAGACGACAATGAAGATTGCTGACCGCGTGGTGTGGGAAGGCAAGGCTCCTACGCAAGAGTGTCTTCGACTTCAATAACCAGTGGATTAGGGACGCACACTCTCCGCGAGGCTTGTAGAGGGATGCAGTTGCCGACTTCGACAGCGATCTTCGTCATGAGAGCCGATGCCAACGTCTGCATGAGTCATGCGTGCAACACATAGACGTCACCACAGCCTTCGGGAGGTAGAAGGCGCCAGCCCCGAAGACAAGTAATGACATCACCCGCAGGTTGCATAAGAATATATGGAAAGTGATGCATCATGACGTGCCAACCGACAAGTTCTCGTTCGACGTGGATCGGAAACTGGCGTTGGGCTCGTCCTCCGCCCCCTTGCATGCAACATGTCATGCATACATCAACTGCATCTTATATGCTGGTACTGACCCTCCTGTGGTGCAGGTGGCTGGCTGCCAATGTCCTTGAAGATGCCCAGAACTCTGGACATTCTTCATGTGCGGCATGCAAGCCCTAGATGAGGATCATGCTCATCATGGCTTACTTTGTCAGCGATTGCTACATACCCTGTGCTACCCCGCGTATGAGATTGAGTTACTACACGCACAAGAAGAAGAACCCCGTTTGCCGGGGAATACATCCCCACCTTATGCGTCGTGTGGCGCGTGGTCATCAGGTAAGGCTTGGTCCCATCTCTGCAACCCGCCTATATGCCCCGTATATGGGTAAGGCTTGCTGCCATTCTTTGCACCCTCGCCTTATATCTGCCCCGCGTTATCCCCCACCTTGTGCGCGGTTAGTGCGCAGGGTCATCAGGTAAGGCTTGCTGCCATCTTTGCACCCGCCTTATACTGCCCCATGCGTGCCTTATCTTAATGTATGCTTTCCTATGTTGCGCCCACTGATGATGCATTGCGCTGATGGGCAGGTGATGCAGATGGAGGCATGATTGATGCTAGGCTACAATATAATTTTACCCCTAGATATGTAAAACCTGTGAGCGGGACGGGTACCAAGTGCTCGTGAGGGGCGCCAATTGTGCTGAGAAGCTGCATGAGCTAGATAGGCATGCAACGTTGCGTAGCAGGGGTGAGCATAGGGTAAAGCAGCACAACAATAGCAGCAAATAGCAGCGACATACAACATGTCAGCGGCAGCACAATACTACATAGAGGGGTGGATAGGGCCACTATATGGTTGTATTGCCTTGATGCTGACTGTAATTTGCTGATGGTTCCAAAAGTGCCCCACCCCTCTCCGTTTTATGCTTGCATATGGCAAGGAACACCCGCCTCTGCACACAGCCATGCATTGAAACCAATAAAAAAAAGTCATGCCAGTGGTACCGTAATACCCGCTTGCTGGTCTGCCGGCCAGGGTCGTTATTGTCTGATAGATAAATCATTTTTACATCAACACCGGTTGACTGGTACCTGGTAGGTCCAATTTTATGGAATTTTCTCGATTAGGGAGTATTTCCTAATCTGTTTTTCTGAAGGATTATCACCAGCATTTTTCCCCGCTCCGGACAGGCATGTAATTTTACCCGGGTACCAGCTCAGCTTATCATGACTCCTTGATTGAAGTGGCTTTGGCTACGTGGCAACACCACGATCTCGCATTCTCGATATCGCGGATATATCACAGCGTCGGTCCACCACCACCTGCCCTGGCCTGGCGCTGCGATTGATCGCCTATCACTGCTCGCTGGCTGCAACCACTCGCCGGGGCAACACCTCTCGTCCCTCTGCCGCCGACCACCAGCTGCGCAGTGCCGGCTGCACCGTCGCTGTCGCAAAGAGGTGCTCCGAGCGGCCTCACCCCTCCCCCGTCTCGCCCCCACGCTGGCCGCGCGAGCGGATGGCGGCCTCCCTCAGCAGCGCCGCGCTGGCGTTCCCGCGCTCAGGCCTGCGCCTGGCGGCCGGCTCCGCGCCCAGCAGCACCCGCCTGCTGCGCTCCGCCGCGCTGAGGACGCTGCCGCCCAGGTGCGCGGCGTCGTCCTCGGCTGAGGCGGAGACCAAGGAGGCCAAGGTGATCCTGCACCCCCCCCCCTCCTTAAGCCAGGTCAGAGTCCCTGTCGGGCGGCAATGCAGAGACGAATTCGGGGACCCGGTGGCGACGCCTCTGCGTCCATCCGTGTCTGATGCCAGGTCTGATGTGTGTGGCTCGTGGCGCGCCGGCAGGGGCGCAGTGGCGGCGTGACCGGTCCCGCCAAGGGCTTTGCGCAGAAGATCGATGTTAACCCACCACGGGGTGGGGCCACCCTCCCTCCAGTCCCCCATCGCAACATCCTCGCCCCGACCACCTCGCACTCACGCCCTGCATACCCTTGTCCCCTCTGCTGCCGGGTACTGCTTGCTGACCGACGAGGCGGGGTGGGCAGGCACCCGCGACTTTGCGCCGGACGACATGCGGCTGCGCAACTGGCTGTTTGGCCACTTCGCCGAGGTGGGTGGCGGCGGCTGAAGCTGCAGGGCGCGGCAGCTGGGCCAGTAGAGATGCTCGGCCTTCGCGACGCCGGGTTGACGCTGAGCCCTAGCCCCCGCGCGCGATCACCCAGGTCAGCAAGGCGTTTGGCTTCGAGCAGATCGACGCGCCGGTGCTGGAGAGCGAGGAGCTGTTTGTGCGCAAGGCGGGCGAGGAGATCACGGACCAGCTGTACAACTTCGAGGTGCGGCGGCCGCCCTGCCCTTCCCCATCGCCGAGCTGCCGCATGCCCCCCCCACTGACTCCGCTTCCTCCCCCACTTACCGCACGCCGGCAGGACAAGGGTGGCCGCCGCATGTCTCTGCGCCCGGAGATCACGCCCTCGCTGGCGCGACTGGTGCTGCAGAAGGGCAAGGGGCTGCCGATGCCGGCCAAGTGGTGGGTGATTGGGCAGTGCTGGCGCTACGAGCGCACCACCGCGGCCGCCGCCGCGAGCACTACCAGTGGAACATGGACATCATCGGCGTACAGGGCATGGAGGCCGAGGCGGAGCTGCTGGCCGCCATCACCACCTTTTCCAGGTGGGCCGCCGACGCTCTTCCCCCCAACGTCCCCCTGTTGGCCCACCTCCTCCTCTGTCCGCCGGGCGCGCCAAGGCCCTCATCCCTTACTAGGGGGGCAACCTCCCTGAGCTGAGAAGGCCCCGTGGCGGCTGCGCCTCGCACGCAGAGGGTTGGGCTGACCTCCGCGGACGTGGGCATCAAGGTCAACAGCCGCAAGGTCCTGCAGGTGAGCGGCACCGACACACGGCGGGAGGCTGCCCACGCGCTCATGGGCGGGTGCGGGGCCTGGCGGCGGCCCGCTGGGGGCATGGGACCCGCAATGAGCCCACTGACCCCTCTGGCGCCGGCAGGCGGTCATCACCTCGTGCGGCGTTCCGGAGGAGCTGTTTGGCGCCGTCTGCGTGATCGTGGACAAAATGGAGAAGATCCCGCGCGAGAAGGTGCTGGGCGGGCGCGGGATGGTGGCGACAGCGGAAGGTGGGGGTGGGGGTCACCGTCAAAGCTGACGGCGCTGCCTGGGGGGCGGGTCTGCGCAGGTGGTGGAGGAGCTGGGCAAGCTGGGTGTAGATGACGCCGCCATCGACCGCATCCTGTCCTCCATGGCGGTCACGTCGCTGGAGGAGCTGGAGGCGCTGGTGGGCACGGAGACGGAGGCCATCGCGGACATGCGCTACCTGTTCAGCCTGGCGGAGGGGTGCGCCGCCCTGCCCTGCCCTGCCCTCCACGTCACCCCCTTCCACTCGGTTGCACATGAACATGAACACCCGAAAACAGACATGGAGCAGTGCTTTTAAAGCAGTATGAAGCCATGCTTTCAATGCCTTTCACACTGATAATGTACAGATTTCTTGGAGGGATTATACCCTGTTGATGGATTGTGTCGATGTCGCCATGCAGCAAAGTAAACAAACATGTGGTAATGCTATGAATACTGGCTTGCATTTTGACGATTGCTCAACGATGTGACGCTGCATTGGCGATGAGGGGTTCAATACACACCGTGCAGTGCCTCGCGCTTACATGGCCCCACCCCATCCAGCACCACCCTAGGCCTTTTGCTAAATTGTTTCCTCACCATCCATGGCCCTGCCTTCATGTAATGATCTATGCATGCGCGGTGGCACGTCATGGGCACCGTCCTCTTTGTAACGCGGGTACTTCAAACGCCTCATGTGGCGCCAATACCACTAGTGTGGGACAGTTGTTATTAATAGGGACTGATTAAGCCATGTGATGATAGTTTATTCCTCCAGGATTTCAGGTCATAGACCCTAGATTCAGCGGCCCTGCTATTCGTAAACTCAGATACGGCGAAAATTGGCCTGGGACTTCTGTGCTTGTAAGGCAGTTATCAAGCCATGCTTTCAATGCATTTCACAGTGATAGTATACAGATCTCTTTGAGGGATTACAACCTGTTGATAGATTGTGTCGGTGTCGCTGTGCAGCAAAGTAAACAAACGTGTGGTAACGCTCCTGTGTACGTGTGCCATCATGGTCAGCAATCAGTGCTCACCCCATCATCCCACACTAAATGCACCATCCCGCATGCTGAAAGTCTTACGAGATTTTGGCCCTCTGTCTGATACCATGTTGCTTTTTTTGGGCACTGGTCTTCGTTTGTCATTGTAATACCGATGTGATGCTTTGCAGGGACCTGTAGCCCCACGGCCCACCCCACCCTCTCCCATTGCCCCGTCTGCTGCTGCCTACACTCACGAGCTGTCACCTCCAACCCCCACCCCCCCCCCCTTTGCTGCCACCGAGCAGGTATGGCTTTGCGGACTGGCTGCAGTTTGACGCCTCGGTGGTGCGCGGGCTGGCGTACTACACCGGCACCGTGTTTGAGGTCTCCCCCCTCCCCCCCCGGGGACGGCCCTGCCCTCTGTAGCCGCATGCAGCCTCCCGCCATGGGATGAGCCCCGCCTGAATGGATGCTCGGCCTGCCCCCCCCCCCCCCGTCCCGCCGCAGGGCTTTGACCGCGCGGGGGAGCTGCGGGCCATCTGTGGCGGCGGCCGCTACGACCGCCTGCTTTCCACGTTCGGGGGGGAGGACCAGGTGCCCCCCCCCCCCCCCTCTCCCAGATGACCCGCCTCAGTTGAGGCTGTGGACCACACCCACTGGCTCAGTCAAACCCTACTTCACCCCCTGCTCATCCCTATACAACCTAGACACCACAGCTTCCGATGCGGCCATCTGGCTGAGCCGCCCCCCTCGCCCTCCCTTTGCAGCCCGCAACCGGCTTTGGCTTTGGCGACGCCGTGATCGTGGAGCTGCTGAAGGACAAGGGGCTGCTGCCGGACCTAGGCCACCAGGTGGACGACATGGTGATGGTGATGGGCGACGGCGTGGGCGCCTACGCGGCCGGCGTGGCCGCCAAGCTCCGCGCCTCGGGGCGCTCGGTGGAGCTGGTACTGGAGGTGCGTCGCCTCGGCGGCGCCGTGACTGCGCCCCCGCACAAGCGCATGCGAGACCGAGATTTTGGGATTTCAAACCCTTAAAACCTTAAAACCATTGAAACCTAAACCTGATGAGCCGTCGTGCCCTCCTCCGCCAGTTGGTTGCGTGTTGTTTTTATTATCAATAGGGATTGATGATTTATATGTGCACACATTTCGAAGCAATAACAACAACTTTTACTATTCCTTACCCTACCACCGCCAATTTCAAAAGGTAGCGCTAAATCTCGGACATCAGAGCAATGACAGCCTTTCGCGGCTTTGCAGATGAAGCGGGGATTATTTTGATTAGGGCATGCAATCTAAGGTTTGGTGTGGCTTTCAAGCGTCTCAGGCCCTGAGTGGCCACCACCAACTGCGTTGCTGCACAAGAAATGAGCCTGATGACCCCCTGTGCTGCGCGCGCCCGCAGACAAACAAGAAAATGAAGTGGGCGTTCAAGCAGGCGGAGCGCTGCGGCGCGGGGCGCCTCATCACTGTCGGCTCCAGGGAGATGGAGGCGGCGTGGTGCGTGTGAAGGACTTGGGTACCAGGGAGGAGGAGGAAGTGAGTGCGGCGGGACCTGTAGCCCCGCTTTGCGCGATTCGAGGTGAGGTTTAATGCGAAATCCGCCAGCATTCCGCTCTACATTTGCACACGGGTGCCAGACCAACAGAATCCCAAATTTTGCTCAATACTCGGAATTTTTCGCCAGCGAATGTTCTTAATTATCGTAGTGATACCCTGATGCATTCGTCTGAAATCGGACCAATAAGGAAATAGTTGACCTCTTACTTTTCGTGTCCGTGTAGTCGGGTCGGCACCCGTATGCCTCATCGAGATGCTATGAGGCGTCTCCATTGCTGACGGAAAATCCAACAGGCTGAACAGACTAACGCAACCAACACTAAACCCTAAAAAAAATACTAGCGCGTAGGTGGCCAAAAAGTGAAACGGCGATGGCCGGCCGTGTTTGCCACCCTTTTAGCGTTTTATTTTATATATCTATCCTATTGTGGCAATATTCTACTCTCTTCTTCTTATTGATGAAGTTCTGTCGTAATAGACTGTTTGGGCGCGAGTGTAAGGATCAAGACATTCACGTAATCCGTCATGTACCTGCAATATGACTGCCATATTTCATCTATGTCTGCAATATCCTTAGTTACCAAACGCGCTGGGTAATCCTTACCAGGATAGATATATGCGTTTAGTTACACCACATGAGGGTTACCTGATGCGTAAGAGTACAACTCGCAATGCTGCCAGTCGGATTAATGTTAAATCTCATCGTTGTGCATTGGTCCGCATTCCGGTATCGCTGTCTGATTTCAGCAATCCTCGTATACTTTTTCCAGAATAAATGGGGAATACAAACTCAAACAATGTACTTAGTGCTATCTGAAATGGATTCGCAATACGGCTGAGATGTACGGCTGTCAGTTTTCTTTCAAAATAATCCAAACTATCAACACAGTTTACTCTTGGTCCTATTTCTATTTTGTATTCTGTTCTATTCTGTTCAATTGTATTTGCCAAATTTCCGTCCTAATAGACTGGTTTGTCAGTCATGAACCCTTTCAACTTTGTCCCAGTCAACCACTACCCCCATCCTCCCACGTCCCAAATTGCTTGCAAATGGCGGATGTCGCCGACCCCCCTCCCCCCCCCCCTTCCTCCTGCCTCTCCGGTGCATACATCTTCGGCGTCAAAGATGCTCCGACGCTACAGGATCCCTTGGCGCTCTATGAAGGGCGGCCGCTGTGTATCGAGAATGATGCATGCAAACAGCCGCCGCCGCCCGTGCACTTGGCCGGTTCCGCAAGCGTCAGTGCAGCCGCCGCCAGAGACTGGCTTGCCGAGCCCATACCGAGCCTGACTCCGCCGGCGTCGCCACGTGTCAGGCGCCCACCGCCTGGGGGCAAACTCGGAGGATGACCATGTGTCATGTTGGCCTCTTACAGCCTCGGATGTCGCGTGGCGACTGTCCATCAGAGAGGCTAGGTATCAGACTAGTAGAGAGGCTGCAGACCTATTGCTACCCGTACTATTACTCGCACTCCGTCACAGTGCATCCTCAACATACACAAACATAACAGAAACGTTTCCTCCGCCCGGGAGGGTCGGGCATGCTGCACCTCAGATGCAGCTTGGCGCTGGATTGGCCCGCGTCCGCCTCCGCCGGCCCCTCCATCACCGCGATGTCGCCCCCCGACATGCCCCGCACCGCCGCAGCCACTCGCGCCTGCACGGCCCCGCTGCCGGGCAAAACAGGCCGAGCGCCCTCTGCACGTCCTGCAGGAGGTGCAGCTCCCGGGCCACGGCTTTGCCCGCCGTGGTGGCGGTCAGGCTCGGGAGGGGCCGCCAGCGCTCCAGCTGGATGCCTCCGCTCCCCGGTGGGCTGCGCATCACAGCTTGAAGGTCCACCAGCACCCCCAGGCGGCCCGCCTGCGGCCGCGCCGCTGCCGTCGGCAACCAGCACGCGCAGCGCGTAGCAGACGTGCTGCATAGCGGCTGCGCCGCCGTGGCCGCCGCTGTGGTTGCGCATCGCGGCTTGAATCTGCCTGAGCACCCCCAGGCGGTGCGCCTCGGCGAGGTGGGGAGCGCTGCCCTCTCAGCATCTTGGCCAGGGCAAAGGACGCCTTCCCCTTGGACGGCGGCATCGTCAGGATGGGCCGTCATGGACCTGATGGACGCCGGCCACTGAGGTTCGGGTGCTCGCCCACCACCGGGCAGAGGGCCCCGAGCGCGCAGCAGGCGTGCTCCAGGACCCGGGCGCTGCCGCTGTGCGGTGCACCATCGACTGCTGAATGTCCGCCAGCGCGCCCAGCAGCACGGCGTTGCTCCGGTTGGCCCCGTGGTCGGCGGTGAGGCTGGCCACCGCCGCAAAACGCCTCGCGCTGGACGCCCGCGGCGCAGGACGTGCCGGCGCAGCGCCTGCAGAACGTCCCGCAGGAGGCCGAGCTCCCCCGCCTTGGTCTGGATCCCGCGGCGGTCGGCGGCGATGCTGCCCACGGCACGTGCACGCCTCCATCTGGAGCTCCACACGGCCGGGGTGCGTACGCATCGCCAGCTGGAGGTCCGCCAGCAGGCCCAAGCCTCACCGCGGCCATCGACTGGTTGGCGTAGTGATCCGCGGCGATGCTCCCCACCGCGGCGCCACGCCTGCTCTTGGACGCCAAGCGTCGCCACGGTGGATCCGCATCGCCGGACTGGATGTCCTCCAGCAGCCCCCGCCTCGCCGTGCTCTTGTCTGGTTCTCCTCATCGCGGAACGTCACGCGCAGGAATGGCCCTGCAGGCCGCCTCCTGTAGGCCAGCGCTGCGGCCATGGGCGCGCATTGCGCGCTGGATGTCGTACCAGCAGGCCGATCCCCCTCGCCGCGCCTGCCGCCGCATTCGCTGCCGCGCATGAGGGCCGCCACCCGCCCCTGCATGCCTCCTCCTGGACGCTGGCATTGCTGCTGTGGGCGCACATCGCCCTCTGGATGTCCTCCAGCAGCCCTGGCTCGCCCGCGTGCGTCTGTTTGGCACGGCTGCGGGGAGCGATGTTGGCCAGCCGCCTTGCAGCCCGCCTCCTGCACGCCTGCACTGTCAGCATGCTCGCGCATTGGCCGTCTGGATGTCCGCCAGCAGCCCCACCTCCCTGGCCCGGGCTTGGTTTGTGTCGTTTTGAAACGCCAGGCTGCCGACAGCCCCAACACGCCATCTCCTGCACGCTTGGCCTGGCCGCTGTGGGCTGCGCATCGCGTGTTGGATGTCCTCCAGCGAGCCCGCGGGCCCTGCCTTGGCTCGGTTTGGCATCACTGCCGGAAGTGAGGCCGGCCAGCGCCCAAGCAGCCCGCCTCCTGGACGCCAGCGCCGCCGCCGTGCCTGCGCATCGCCCTGGATGTCCTCCAGCAGCCCCGCCTGACCCGCCCTGGCTTTGATTGGCAGCGTTGCGCGACGTCAAGCCGGCCAAGGCCCTGCACGCTGTCTCTTGGACGGCCGCCACAGCCAATGTGGATACGCAGGGCCGTCTGGATGTTCCCGCCAGCAGGCCCGCCGCGACCTGCACTGGCCTGGTTGGCATCGCTGCGAACTGTCAGGTTGTAAACAGCCCAGCATGCCATCCTTCCTGGACACCAGCGTGGGCGCTGTGGGCGCGCATTGCCGTCTGGATGTCCGCCAGCAGGCCTGCCCCTCCCGCCAGCGCTCGGTTGACATCACTGCGAGCGAGGCTGGCCACAGACCCCGCACGCCGCGCCCTGGACGCCGGCGCTGCTCACGTGCCCCCCGCATGGCTCTCTGCACGTCTGCCAGCATGCCCAGCCGCCCCGCCTCCTGCCGCCTGCCGTTGTTCTCCACCACCATGCCAGCCAGCGCCTTGCAAGCCTCCAGCTGAGCAGCAGCCACGCCGGCATATGCCTTCATGACGGCCTGCAGGCCTGCCAAGGTTGTGGCCCTCCCCCACCACGCCATCAATGGACAGGCCTTGGGTCTCCTCATCCTGAGACATGCCTGCTTTCGAAGCGGATGACGAGGGAGGGAGAAGCCCTCCCGCTGTTTGCCGCCGCCATGCGCTGCCTCTGCGCCGGCCTCCGGATGGGCGAGCGGGGAGTCCGATCGACGGGCCCTCACCCGCGCGGGCCGCGCGCTGTCGGCGAAACGCATCACTGGCCCCTGCTGTCGGTCGCAGCATCTTGTGGTGGGTGAGCGGGGGCTGCAGCGGGGCAGCTGCTGACACTGCCGATGCTGGGGCGGTACTGCCGCCTCGCGCTCTTCTGGCCCGCTTGGCTGCCTCGTGCTCGCCCACCATTGCTTGCGCAGCTCCCACAGGTTGCTCTCCACGTGGGCGGCGCGGCACTTGGTCGTGACCCCGCTCAGCATTGTTGAAGGCGCGCTCCAGGAGAGGAGCGGCAGGCTCTGGTGGAGGGGCATCGCCGCCAGCTGTGCTGCTGCGTCCCTGGAGCCATGCACCGTGCCCTCCAGTAGATTCACCGGCATGCGCATGGTAGCCGCGTACTGGGTGGCATGCTTACTTTGCGTGGCTCAGCACCCGCGCAGGATCGAGCCAGAGCCAGCTCCAGGCCTTCACGCGGCAAGTTTTGGCTGTGATGTGGCTCCAGGCCGCTGAGGCCGGGTGTGGCGGCATAGACCTGTGGGTGATCATCAACAGGAGCGCGCACTTTAATAGTTTGTATACACTATAGCTACTCTAATATGGCGACTCACTTTGGCACAAACATCCGGCTATGATGCCAATCATGCGCTGCCTATCACCTATCAAATTAACGCTATAAAAGGAAATCACTGGAAACGGCATCCTGGTTCTTGAAAAAACACAACTGCACACATTACCGTATCCATTCGCACAATAGAATAAAACAAGCCTTTGAGCAGTCTGCCAAACAGAAACGCTCATCGTTGAGCGTACGATACGTTAAGGTGATGCTAGCAAGGAGACACAAAAATATGTACACAATAACGACGAGATGACGGTGTTCGTAGTGCAAGCGTGCACACACAGTAGTGCATCCAGGGCAGGCAATCAAAAGACCAATGTAAATATAGCATAGCGATAACACAAGTGCTGATACTGACTCAATGTAAACACAATGCTGATACACACTATAGTGTCATGTAATCCTTAAAGATAATCACGGTTTTCCACGATTTATGACATTGATTTCGTATAGTGTTTATCATCTTTATGCCAGAATGGTTTGTCTTCAGTACCCACGCGAGAAGAAACCGGCGGGCGGAAAACTTTGTCGCCGCGGAACTTCCCGGTAAACGCGGAGTGTTATCTGGATTTTCGTTACGAAGCACCAGCAATATGAGGGAGGCGGGACCGTGGGAGAGAGGGGCAGAAGGGGGGGGGGGGGGGGGGGTTGGCACATCTAGTCAGTCAGGAGTGTCCAGACGGCAAATGGCCCGTCGTATTACGTAGTGTTACGTCGTAGCCTGTCGTAACCCTACGTTTAGGGAGTGACCTCGCGAGGCTTGCAAAGTGCGCACCGTCGTCAGGGCGACTTCCACATGCGCAAGAACACGCCGCAGATAGTCTGTGTTTTCCAGCTCCCATGGGAAGTACAACTCGCAGGCGGGGGCCGCTGCCGGGCGTCTCCAGCCGCGCTGGCCCGATCGGGGACTGGCGACTTGCAGCGCCGGCTTCAGCTTCAACCTGCGGCATGTTGACGATATCCACGGTATGGTAGGTAGTTGAAGGCAGCAGCGCTACATTTTTTTAGTTTTGGCTGTACCGTCTAGACGCTCTTGCTCTACCTATCGCTTGAGCAAACAAAATCAGCGACGACTGGCGGGTCGCAAGAAGGCCCGCGAGTCTTGCTGCGCCGCAAGGGTTGTCGTCGGCGTGATCGATATAGCTTGGCAAAATGTTTTGCGGGTACAAATTCGGTACGTAGTAGAACAAGTCGATACTCATCGACCGAGCTGTCGCTTGCCTGTGTTGTGATGGGTATTTGGTGTTTCGACGCGGTGGTGCCAAACTGTCAAAAGGGCGACACACCTTGGCGAGCCGAGAGCAGAACTCGCAACTCGACGCTCATCTGTCGTCGCACGTGATTATCCTGGCGTCATGGAGTCCTGCCGTTAACTATAGGTCGTGCTGGTGGGGTAGTGTTCACATCTTAAAGAAATAATGTGGTATAAGGCAGGTCCGATTTAATCTTATGTTTTAGTACTCTACTTTCCGGAGAAACAGAGGGGAGGGGTCACTTTGTAAGTGGCCTCAACTTTATGTTCACGTACTTAAGCAGTACTTGGCGACTGGGAGCGGTGCATGAGCGGCTGGGGGCTCAGCCCCGCACCGCCGCCGTGAATAGAGAACGCACGAAAAGTCCCCAACATCCAGGCCGGGCATACAGCAGCTTGGCAGCATCATACCAGTAGCACTACATGGAGGGGTGGATAGGCCACCGTACGGTAGGTTTGTCATGATGCTGACTGCAATATGGTGATGGTTCCAAAAAGTGCCCCACCCCCTTTCCATTTTATGCTTGCATATGGCAGGGAATACCCTTCTGCACACAGCCATGCATTGAAACCATAAAAAAAAGTCATGCCAGTGGTACCGTAATACCCCGCTTGCTGGTCTGCCGGCCAGGGTCGTTATTGTCTGATAGATAAATCATTTTTACATCAACACCGGTTGACTGGTACCTGGTAGGTCCAATTTTATGGAATTTTCTCGATTAGGGAGTATTTCCTAATCTGTTTTTCTGAAGGATTATTACTACCAGCATTTTTCCCCCGCTCCCGGGGGACAGGCAATGTAATCCTTACCGCCGGGTACCAGCTCAGCTTATCATGACTCCTTGATTGAAGTGGCTTTGGCTACGTGGCAACACCACGATCTCGCATTCTCGATATCGCGGATATATCACAGCGTCGGTCCACCACCACCTGCCCTGGCCTGGCGCTGCGATTGATCGCCTATCACTGCTCACTGGCTGCAACCACTCGCCGGGGCAACACCTCTCGTCCCTCTGCCGCCGACCACCAGCTGCGCAGTGCCGGCTGCACCGTCGCTGTCGCAAAGAGGTGCTCCGAGCGGCCTCACCCCTCCCCCGTCTCGCCCCCACGCTGGCCGCGCGAGCGGATGGCGGCCTCCCTCAGCAGCGCCGCGCTGGCGTTCCCGCGCTCAGGCCTGCGCCTGGCGGCCGGCTCCGCGCCCAGCAGCACCCGCCTGCTGCGCTCCGCCGCGCTGAGGACGCTGCCGCCCAGGTGCGCGGCGTCGTCCTCGGCTGAGGCGGAGACCAAGGAGGCCAAGGTGATCCTGCACCCCCCCCCCCTCCTTAAGCCAGGTCAGAGTCCCTGTCGGGCGGCAATGCAGAGACGAATTCGGGGACCCGGTGGCGACGCCTCTGCGTCCATCCGTGTCTGATGCCAGGTCTGATGTGTGTGGCTCGTGGCGCGCCGGCAGGGGCGCAGTGGCGGCGTGACCGGTCCCGCCAAGGGCTTTGCGCAGAAGATCGATGTTAACCCACCACGGGGTGGGGCCACCCTCCCTCCAGTCCCCCATCGCAACATTCCTCGCCCCGACCACCTCGCACTCACGCCCTGCATACCCTTGTCCCCTCTGCTGCCGGGTACTGCTTGCTGACCGACGAGGCGGGGTGGGCAGGCACCCGCGACTTTGCGCCGGACGACATGCGGCTGCGCAACTGGCTGTTTGGCCACTTCGCCGAGGTGGGTTGGCGGCGGCTGAAGCTGCAGGGGCAGCGGCACCTGGGCCAGTAGAGATGCTCGGCCTTCGCGACGCCGGGTTGACGCTGAGCCCTAGCCCCCCCCCCGCGCGCGATCATCCAGGTCAGCAAGGCGTTTGGCTTCGAGCAGATCGACGCGCCGGTGCTGGAGAGCGAGGAGCTGTTTGTGCGCAAGGCGGGGCGAGGAGATCACGGACCAGCTGTACAACTTCGAGGTGCGGCGGCCGCCCTGCCCTCCCCCATTGCCAAGCCACGCCGCTTGCCCCCCCCCACTGACTCCGCTTCCTCCCCCACTTACCGCACGCCGGCAGGACAAGGGTGGCCGCCGCATGTCTCTGCGCCCGGAGATCACGCCCTCGCTGGCGCGACTGGTGCTGCAGAAGGGCAAGGGGCTGCCGATGCCGGCCAAGTGGTGGTGATTGGGCAGTGCTGGCGCTACGAGCGCACCACCCGCGGCCGCCGCCGCGAGCACTACCAGTGGAATATGGACATCATCGGCGTGCAGGGCATGGAGGCCGAGGCGGAGCTGCTGGCCGCCATCACCACTTTTTTCCAAGTGGGCCGCCGACGCTCCTCCCCCAAACGTCCCCCTGTTGGCCCACCTCCTCCTCTGTCCGCCGGGCGCGCCAAGGCCCTCATCCCTTACTAGGGGGGGCAACCTCCCTGAGCTGAGAAGGCGCCCCGTGGCGGCTGCGCCTCGCACGCAGAGGGTGGGGCTGACCTCCGCGGACGTGGGCATCAAGGTCAACAGCCGCAAGGTCCTGCAGGTGAAGCGGCACCGACACACGGCGGTGAGGCTGCCCACGCGCTCATGGGCGGGTGCGGGGCCTGGCGGCGGCCCGCTGGGGGCATGGGACCCGCAATGAGCCCACTGACCCCCTCTGGCGCCGGCAGGCGGTCATCACCTCGTGCGGCGTTCCGGAGGAGCTGTTTGGCGCCGTCTGCGTGATCGTGGACAAAATGGAGAAGATCCCGCGTGAGAAGGTGCAGGGCGGGCGCGGGATGGTGGCGACAGCGGAAGGTGGGGGTGGGGGTCACCGTCAAAGCTGACTGCGCTGCCTGGGGGCGGGTCTGCGCAGGTGGTGGAGGAGCTGGGCAAGCTGGGTGTAGATGACGCCGCCATCGACCGCATCCTGTCCTCCATGGCGGTCACGTCGCTGGAGGAGCTGGAGGCGCTGGTGGGCACGGAGACGGAGGCCATCGCGGACATGCGCTACCTGTTCAGCCTGGCGGAGGGGTGCGCCGCCCTGCCCTGCCCTGCCCTCCACGTCACCCCCTTCCACTCGGTTGCACATGAACATGAACACCCGATAACAGACATGGAGCAGTGCTTTTAAAGCAGTATGAAGCCATGCTTTCAATGCCTTTCACACTGATAATGTACAGATTTCTTGGAGGGATTACACCCTGTTGATGGATTGTGTCGATGTCGCCATGCAGCAAAGTAAACAAACATGTGATAATGCTATGAATATTGGCTTGCATTTTGACGATTGCTCAACGATGTGACGCTGCATTGGCGATGAGGGGTTCAATACACACCGTGCAGTGCCTCGCGCTTACATGGCCCCACCCCATCCAGCACCACCCTAGGCCTTTTGCTAAATTGTTTCCTCACCATCCATGGCCCTGCCTTCATGTAATGATCTATGCATGCGCGGTGGCACGTCATGGGCACCGTCCTCTTTGTAACGCGGGTACTTCAAACGCCTCATGTGGCGCCAATACCACTAGTGTGGGACAGTTGTTATTAATAGGGACTGATTAAGCCATGTGATGATATAGTTTTAACATAAATGTTTATTCCTCCAGGATTTCAGGTCATAGACCCTAGATTCAGCGGCCCTGCTATTCGTAAACTCAGATACGGCGAAAATTGGCCTGGGACTTCTGTGCTTGTAAGGCAGTATCAAGCCATGCTTTCAATGCATTTCACAGTGATAGTATACAGATCTCTTTGAGGGATTACAACCTGTTGATAGATTGTGTCGGTGTCGCTGTGCAGCAAAGTAAACAAACGTGTGGTAACGCTCCTGTGTACGTGTGCCATCATGGTCAGCAATCAGTGCTCACCCCGCATCATCCCACACTAAATGCACCATCCCGCACGCTGAAAGTCTTACGAGATTTTGGCCCTCTGTCTGATACCATGTTGCTTTTTTATGGGCACTGGTCTTTCGTTTGTCATTGTAATACCGATGTGATGCTTTGCAGGGACCTGTAGCCCCACGGCCCACCCCACCCTCTCCCCACATTGCCCACGTCTGCTGCTGCCTACACTCACGAGCTGTCACCTCCAACCCCACCCCCCCCCCCCCCTTTGCTGCCACCGAGCAGGTATGGCTTTGCGGACTGGCTGCAGTTTGACGCCTCGGTGGTGCGCGGGCTGGCGTACTACACCGGCACCGTGTTTGAGGTCTCCCCCCTCCCCCCCCGGGGACGGCCCCTGCCCTCTGTAGCCGCATGCAGCCTCCCGCCATGGGATGAGCCCCGCCTGAATGGATGCTCGGCCTGCCCCCCCCCCCCCCCCCCCCCCGTCCCGCCGCAGGGCTTTGACCGCGCGGGGGAGCTGCGGGCCATCTGTGGCGGCGGCCGCTACGACCGCCTGCTTTCCACGTTCGGGGGGGAGGACCAGGTGCCCCCCCCCCCCCCCCTCTCCCAGATGACCCGCCTCAGTTGAGGCTGTGGACCACACCCACTGGCTCAGTCAAACCCTACTTCACCCCCTGCTCATCCCTATACAACCTAGACACCACAGCTTCCGATGCGGCCATCTGGCTGAGCCGCCCCCCTCGCCCTCCCTTTGCAGCCCGCAACCGGCTTTGGCTTTGGCGACGCCGTGATCGTGGAGCTGCTGAAGGACAAGGGGCTGCTGCCGGACCTAGGCCACCAGGTGGACGACATGGTGATGGTGATGGGCGACGGCGTGGGCGCCTACGCGGCCGGCGTGGCCGCCAAGCTCCGCGCCTCGGGGCGCTCGGTGGAGCTGGTACTGGAGGTGCGTCGCCTCGGCGGCGCCGTGACTGCGCCCCCGCACAAGCGCCTGCGAGACCGAGATTTTGGGATTTCAAACCCTTAAAACCTTAAAACCATTGAAACCTAAACCTGATGAGCCGTCGTGCCCTCCTCCGCCAGTTGGTTGCGTGTTGTTTTATTATCAATAGGGATTGATGATTTATATGTGCACACATTTCGAAGCAATAACAACAACTTTTTACTATTCCTTACCCTACCACCGCCAATTTCAAAAGGTAGCGCTAAATCTCGGACATCAGAGCAATGACAGCCTTTCGCGGCTTTGCAGATGAAGCGGGGATTATTTTGATTAGGGCATGCAATCTAAGGTTTGGTGTGGCTTTCAAGCGTCTCAGGCCCTGAGTGGCCACCACCAACTGCGTTGCTGCACAAGAAATGAGCCTGATGACCCCCTGTGCTGCGCGCGCCCGCAGACAAACAAGAAAATGAAGTGGGCGTTCAAGCAGGCGGAGCGCTGCGGCGCGGGGCGCCTCATCACTGTCGGCTCCAGGGAGATGGAGGCGGGCGTGGTGCGTGTGAAGGACTTGGGCACCAGGGAGGAGGAGGAAGTGAGTGCGGCGGACCTGTAGCCCCGCTTGCGCGATTCGAGGTGAGGTTTAATGCGAAATCCGCCAGCATTCCGCTCTACATTTGCACACGGGTGCCAACCAACAGAATCCCAAATTTTGCTCAATACTCGGAATTTTTCGCCAGCGAATGTTCTTGATTATCGTAGTGATGCCCTGATGCATTCGTCTGAAATCGGACCAATATGGAAATAGTGACCTCTTACTTTTCGTGTCCGTGTAGTCGGGTCGGCACCCGTATGCCTCATCGAGATGCTATGAGGCGTCTCCATTGCTGACGGAAAATCCAACAGGCTGAACAGACTAACGCACCAACACTAAACCCTAAAAAAAATACTAGCGCGTAGGTGGCCAAAGAAGGAAACGGCGATGGCCGGCCGTGTTTGCCACCCGTCTAGCATTTTACCTTAAATATATAACATATATTATTCTGGCAATATTCTACTCGTCTCTTCTTGTTATTGATGAAGTTCTGTCGTAATAGACTGTTTGGACGAGAGTAAGGATCAGCCACCTGATCCGGCATGTCTGCACTGTATCATTCATGTCTGCAATATCCTAACCAAACGCGCTGGGTAATCCTTACCAGGATGTATATGCGTTTAGTTACACCACATGAGGGTTACCTGATGCGTAAGAGTACAACTCGCAATGCTGCCAGTAGGATTAATGTTAAATCTCATCGTTGTGCATTGGTCCGCATTCCGGTATCGCTGTCTGATTTCAAGCAATCCTCGTATACTTTTTCCAGAATAAATGGGGAATACAAACTCAAACAATGTACTTAGTGCTATCTGAAATGGATTCGCAATACGGCTGAGATGTACGGCTGTCAGTTTTCTTTCAAAATAATCCAAACTATCAACACAGTTTACTCTTGGTCCTATTCTATTTGTATTCTGTTCTATTCTGTTCAATTTGTATTTGCCAAATTTCCGTCTTAATAGACTGGTTTGTCAGTCATGAACCCTTTCAACTTTGTCCCAGTCAACCACTACCCCCATCCTCCCACGTCCCAAATTGCTTGCAAATGGCGGATGTCGCCGACCCCCCCTCCCCCCCCCCCCCCCTTCCTCCTGCTCCTCCCGGCGCATCCATCTTCGGCGTCAAAGATGCTCCGACGCTACAGGATCCCTTGGCGCTCTATGAAGGGCGGCCGCTGTGTATCGAGAATGATGGCATGCAACAGCCGCCGCCGCCCGTGCACTTGGCCGGTCCGCAAGCGTCAGTGCAGCCGCCGCCAGAGACTGGCTTGCCGAGCCCATACCGAGCCTGACTCCGCCGGCGTCGCCACGTGTCAGGCGCCCACCGCCCTGGGGGCAAACTCGGAGGATGACCATGTGTCATGTTGGCCTCTTACAGCCTCGGATGTCGCGTGGCGACTGTCCATCAGAGAGGCTAGGTATCAGACTAGTGGAGAGGCTGCAGACCTATTGCTACCCGTACTATTACTCGCACTCCGTCACAGTGCATCCTCAACAAACACAAACATACAGAAACGTTTCCTCCGCCCGGGAGGGTCGGGCATGCTGCACCTCAGATGCAGCTGGCGCTGGATTGGCCCGCGTCCGCCTCCGCCGGCCCCTCCATCACCGCGATGTCGCCCCCCGACATGCCCCGCACCGCCGCAGCCACTCGCGCCTGCACGGCCCCGCTGCCGGCAAACAGGCCGAGCGCCCTCTGCACGTCCTGCAGGAGGTGCAGCTCCCGGGCCACGGCTTTGCCCGCCGTGGTGGCGGTCAGGCTCGGGAGGGCCGCCAGCGCCTCCAGCTGGATGCCTCCGCTCCCCGGGTGGCTGCGCATCACAGCTTGAAGGTCCACCAGCACCCCCAGGCGGCCCGCCTGCGCCGCGCCGCTGCCGTCGGCAACCAGCACGCGCAGCGCGTAGCAGACGTGCTGCATAGCGGCTGCGCCGCCGTGGCCGCCGCTGTGGTTGCGCATCGCGGCTTGAATCTGCCTGAGCACCCCCAGGCGGTGCGCCTCGGCGAGGTGGGGAGCGCTGCCCTCCAGCATCTTGGCCAGGGCAAAGGACGCCTCCCCTTGGACGGCGGCATCGTCAGGATGGGCCGTCATGGCCTGATGGACGCCGGCCACGAGGTTCGGGTGCTCGCCCACCACCGGGCAGAGGGCCCCGAGCGCGCAGCAGGCGTGCTCCAGGACCCGGGCGCTGCCGCTGTGCGTGACCATCGCCTGCTGAATGTCCGCCAGCGCGCCCAGCAGCACGGCGTTGCTCCGGTTGGCCCCGTGGTCGGCGGTGAGGCTGGCCACCGCCGCAAACGCCTCGCGCTGGACGCCCGCGGCGCAGACGTGCCGGCGCAGCGCCTGCAGAACGTCCCGCAGGAGGCCGAGCTCCCCCGCCTTGGTCTGGATCCCGCGGCGGTCGGCGGCGATGCTGCCCACGGCCGTGCACGCCTCCTTCTGGAGCTCCGCACGGCCGGGGTGCGTACGCATCGCCAGCTGGAGGTCCGCCAGCAGGCCCAGCCTCACCGCGGCCATCGACTGGTTGGCGTAGTGATCCGCGGCGATGCTCCCCACCGCGGCGCACGCCTGCTCTTGGACGAAAGCGTCGCCACGGTGGATCCGCATCGCGGACTGGATGTCCTCCAGCAGCCCCGCCTCGCCGGCTCTTGTCTGGTTCTCCTCATCGCGGAACGTCACGCGCAGGATGGCCCTGCAGGCCGCCTCCTGCAGGCCAGCGCTGCGGCCATGGGCGCGTATTGCGCGCTGGATGTCGTCCAGCAGGCCGATCCCCCTCGCCGCCGCCTGGCGCGCATCGCTGCCGCGCATGAGGGCCGCCACCGCCCTGCATGCCTCCTCCTGGACGCTGGCATTGCTGCTGTGGGCGCACATCGCCCTCTGGATGTCCTCCAGCAGCCCTGGCTCGCCCGCGTGCGTCTGTTTGGCACGGCTGCGGGGAGCGATGTTGGCCAGCGCCCTGCAGCCCGCCTCCTGCACGCCTGCACTGTCAGCATGCTCACACATTGCCGTCTGGATGTCCGCCAGCAGCCCCACCTCCCTGGCCCGGGCTTGGTTGGTGTCGTTTTGAAACACCAGGCTGCCGACAGCCCAACACGCCATCTCCTGCACGCTTGCCTGGCCGCTGTGGCTGCGCATCGCGTGTTGGATGTCCTCCAGCGAGCCCGCGGGCCCTGCCTTGGCTCGGTTGGCATCACTGCCGGAAGTGAGGCCGGCCACGCCCAAGCAGCCCGCCTCCTGGACGCCAGCGCCGCCGCCGTGCCTGCGCATCGCCCTGTGGATGTCCTCCAGCAGCCCCGCCTGACCCGCCCTGGCTTGATTGGCAGCGTTGCGCGACGTCAAGCCGGCCAAGGCCCTGCACGCTGTCTCTTGGACGGCCGCACAGCCAATGTGGATACGCAGAGCCGTCTGGATGTCCCCCACCAGGCCCGCCGCACCTGCACTGGCCTGGTTGGCATCGCTGCGAACTGTCAGGTTGTAAACAGCCCAGCATGCCATCTCCTGGACACCGGCGCTGGCGCTGTGGGCGCGCATTGCCGTCTGGATGTCCGCCAGCAGGCCTGCCCCTCCCGCCAGCGCTCGGTTGACATCACTGCGAGCGAGGCTGGCCACAGCCCCGCACGCCGCGCCCTGGACGCCGGCGCTGCTCACGCGCCCCCGCATGGCTCTCTGCACGTCTGCCAGCATGCCCAGCCGCCCCGCCTCCTGCCGCTTGCCGTTGTTCTCCACCACCATGCCAGCCAGCGCCTTGCAAGCCTCCAGCTGAGCAGCAGCCACGCCGGCATATGCCTTCATGACGGCCTGCAGGCCTGGCAAGGTGGTGGCCCTCCCCACCACGCCATCAATGGACAGGCCTTGGGTCTCCTCATCCTCAGACACGCCTGCCTTCGATGCGGAGGACGAGGGGGGAGAAGCCACCCCGCTGTTTGCGGCCGCCATGCGCTGCCTCTGCGCCGGCCTCTGGATGGGCGAGCGGGAGTCCGACAGACGGGCCCTCACCCTCGGGGGCCGCGCGCTGTCCGCGAAACGCATCACTGGCCCCGCTGACGGTGCAGCAGCTCGTGGTGGGTGAGCGGGGGCTGCAGATGGGGCAGCTGCTGACACTGCCGATGCTGGTGGAACGGCCGCCTGCGCTCTTCTGGCCCGCTTGGCTGCCTCGTGCTCGCCCCATTGCTTGCGCAGCTCCCACAGGTTGCTCTCCACGTGGGCGGCGCGGCACTTGGTCGTGACCCGCTCAGCATTGTTGAAGGCGCGCTCCAGGAAGAGGAGCGGCACGCTCTGGTAGAGGGGCATCGCCACCAGCTGTGCTGCTGCGTCCCCGAGCCACGCCACTGTGCCCTCCAGTAGATTCACCGGCATGCGCATGGTAGCCGCGTACTGGGTGGCATGCTGACTTGCGTGGCTCAGCACGCGCGCAGGACCGAGCCGAGCCCGCTCCAGGCCTTCACGCGGCAAGTTTTGGCTGTGAGGTGGCTCCAGGCCGCTGAGGCCAGGCGTGGCGGCATAGACCTGAGGGTGATCATCAACAGGACCGCGCACTTTAATAGTTTGTATACACTATAGCTACTCTAATATGGCGACTCACTTTGGCACAAACATCCGGCTATGATGCCAATCATGCGCTGCCTATCACCAATCAAATTAACGCTATAAAAGGAAATCACTGGAAAGGGCATCCTGGTTCTTGAAAAAACACAACTGCACACATTACCGTATGCCATTTGCACAATAGTATAAAACAAGTCTTTGAGCAATAGTCTGCCGAACATCAACGCTAACCGTTGAGCGTACGACAAGAAATGGTGATACTAGCAAGGCGACAAAAAATATATACATAGTAATATAGTTGGCGAGATAACGGTGTTCGTAATGCAAGCGCGCACACACAGTCGTGCACCCAGGGCAGGCAATCAAATGACTCCATGTCAATGCAGCATAACGATAACACAAGTGCTGATACTGACCCAATGTAGACACAGTGGTGATAGACAGTATAGTGTCATGTGATCCTTAAAGTAATTATATCATGATTTCTTTCACGACTTATGATATCAATTTCGTATAGTGTTTCTCATCTTTATGTCAGAATAATTTGCCTTCAGTACCCACCCGAGAAGAAACCGGCGGGCGCAAAGCTTCGTCGCCGCGGAACTTTCCGGAAAACGCCGAGTGTTATCTTAATTTTCGTGACCAAGCACCAGAAATATGAGGGAGACGGGACCGTGGGGGAGAGAGGGGGGCATCTAGTCGGTCAGGAGTGTCAGGACGGCAAATGGCCCGTCGTATTACGTAGTGTTACGTCGTGGTCTGTCGCAACCCTGCGTGTAAGGAGTGACCTCGCCAGGCTTGCAAAGTGCGCACCGTCGTCAGGGCGACTTCTACATGCGCAAGAACACGCCGCAGATAGTCTGTGTTTTCCAGCTCCCATGGGAAGTACAACTCGCAGGCGGGGCCGCTGCCGGGCGTCTCCAGCCGCGCTGGCCCGATCGGCGACTGGCGACTTGCAGCGCCGGCTTGAGCTGCAACCTGCGGCATGTTGACGATATCCACGGTATGATAGGTAGTTGAAGGCAGCAGCGACGTTTTTAGTTTTGGCTGTACCGTCTAGGCGCTCTTGCTCTACCTATAGCTTGAGCAAACAAATAAAGCAGCGACGACTGCGCGAGTCGCAAGAAGGCCCGCGCGTCTTGCTGCGGCGCAAGGGTTATCGTCGGCGTGATCGATATAGCTTGGCAAAATGTTTGCGGGTGCAATTTTGGTACGTAGTGGAGCAAGTCGATACTCATCGACCGAGTTGTGGCTTGCCTGTGTTGTGATCGGTATTTGGTGTTTCGACGCGGTGGTGCCAAACTGTCAAAAGGGCGACACGCCTTGGCACTCTTTGGCGAGCCGAGAGCTGCATTCGCAACTCAACACTCATCTGCCGCACGTGATTATCCTGGCGTCATGGAGTCCTGCCTTTAACTATTTGTAAGTCGTGCTGGTGGGCAGTGTTCACATCTTATAGAATGTCTGGTTTAAGCAGTATGTCACGTGGGCTTGAGCATGTTTAGAAGCATTCAATAGCTCGGGCGCGCGCGATCGTAGAGACTGTAATATCTTGGAATGTGCTACGCCAAGTATGCAGGTATGCCACTTGCCTACAATTTCCTGGGGTAGCTCCAAGGCTGCAAGCCGCCTGCGTGCAATCGTTGCGGCATGCACGCCGCTTCGCGAAGACCGCGACTCAAATTTTCGCACAGCGGCCGAAAAGTTCGCGACCATCCGTACCGGTAATATCGTAAGACCATATTGCGACTCAAATTTCTCACGACGGCCCAAAAGTTCGCGACCATATCCGTACGGCATAAATGTTGTACGAGTAAGTGATAACCACACGGTGATTATACTGTTGACGAAATCCAGGACTGATTGTAATATCTCACAAAGATTCTGCTATTAAGGATTACTACCAGTCTACTCACTTCGCTGCTGTATAATCTCACTAACACTGGCTGCATTCCCAGCTGCAGCAACGGCTGCCGTTTGTTAAAACGTTATCACTCACGTAGTTCAGTAGGAATCAGCCGATCATGAACGGAAAGGGTCTGCGGTACACTGATCGGTACTAGTCGTGGGGTCATGAAAAACAAGCGCAGGTTGAGCAGGTGATATCCTCTGCGTGCTTGCGCTCTAGGCTGTGAGAGCTAGAATTATATGACGACTACTATGTATGACTGAATGGGACAAAAATAAGTTATCCTCTGAAAGAAATAACAGGACTAATTCGTTCAGAAAATTCAAATATTGCCAGGTGGGAGGCATTCCCATTCCGCATTATCTCAGCCGCTATACTACACATGGCGAGTATAAGGCCACACTATACATATGATGCCAAAGAAAACTGCTTTGATAAATGTTTAGTAGCTAATAACATGAGCTTCAAGTATGTTTTGAAGACGCCAGCAAGGATTCGAATGTTGGGTACCCCGTCGCAGTCATTATTAATGTTGATCACATTATATATTCAGTTGCATGTGCACACCGAGGGAGGATCCAAGCGTAGTATCTTGATTCCTTTTTGACAGTACACACTCATCAGGTATAATGCAATGTCAGCAAACTCTCAGAAGGTCGCGCAGGGCGGTGTGTTGTGATGTGTTTCTATCAGGTACTACCTCACTTTGTAGTCTCACGTGAAACTCTTAGGACAGCAGGTCAGGTGATTCTTACATGGTTTGCAGTCTTGCACTGCAATCACTGTGGCGGCCTTTCACCGCTTCTGCAAGGCCAGGAACTTTCCCATGTCGATCAGCTGAGCCTCGCAGGTGGCCAGTACGGCTGCCGGCTGACTGTCGTTGGTAGACTCGATGTGTCCAATCACCCACACTCGGAAGCCCTTCACCTCCCGGATGCGGCACCGCACGCGGTAAGTCACGCCTGCTTCGAGCGCCTTCTTGATCTTGAACGCCGCCTCCACTGTTGTGGCAATGGGTGCAACCTCGGCCTTGCACAGTTCCGCGGTGGCTTCGTCCAATGCCGTCTCGATCGCACCACCGTGGACACCAACGTCGAAAGCACCGCCGATCTTTGCGGCCTCGCCGAACACCACCGCGCCTGCGAGCTCGCCGTGCGGTGCGCCTGCCCTGTAAAAGTAGCGCAGGTCGAGGCCAGCCCGGGCGGCGCTGTTGCCGACCGCCCAGGAGTCATGCACCAGCTTGTTTGGTGCGTCCAGTGCGCTCAGGTGCTTCTGAAATGGCACGAATCCATCGGCCAGCAGCGCTGCCAGGACTGGGCAGTTTTGCGGAAACAAACCGTCCGGGCGGTCCGGGATCCCGTCCGCCAGAGCCTGCGTGCGATATGCGCTGGCGGTATTGCTCAGCTGCAGCTTCGCCAGCTTTTCTTTGTCTTCCTCACCCCTCTCTGCGTTGCTGCCGTATACATCTGGCTGCTCACGGCCTCCCCCGGGCTGCTGACCCGACCCTTGACCTCCTTCCGCCGTATGCACGGATGCAGCTGTCGCCGTGTCCTTGGAACCGACACCGACCTGCTGAAACCACGCGCGAATGTCACTCTCGCTCCACTGATCAGCAGCCTCATCGGGTGGCTCACCAGCCGCTGGATACTCCTCCGCCAACGCCTCTATCAGGCACACCTTGCGCGCGTACGCCGCGTCATCGGCGGCCGCCATGTTGCTCTCTGCCCGCGGAGACGCTCTGCTATATGTGTTGTATTTTCGTATATATGCTGATGTCTCACGACGACCAGTGACAGCCTAGTATAGCTAGTGGCACTATGCTGATTGCTCCTGTGAATACTGTTTGGCCACTGCTGCTGGTGATGTCAACGCCAGGGTCCGCCTTG
>VCJN01002390.1:0-15081 GCA_006384855.1 Tetraselmis striata | reverse complement strand
AAAGGCCAATGTGGCTGCAGTTAGGGATTGGCATATCCCTAAAACTCATAGTGAAGTCAGAAATTTTGTACAATTCTGCAATTTCTACTCTAAGTTTATTCATCATTTCAGTGAATTACCTGCACCATTGACTGCTGACTTATTGCGCAAGTCTAAACCAGTTCATGTTGACTGGTCACCGGCATGTCAGGAAGCCTTTGAGACCCGTCGTCTGCGACTGATGATTTCCGCTCCGTGTCTTTCCATTCCTTCCATGGGGGCGGATGCGACGTTCACCGTAGCGACAGATCCTTCTAACGTAGGGCTTGCTGCAGTTCGCCTCCATGACCAAGGAGGAGGTCCTCAACCGGTTAGTTACTAGGCGCGGAAGCTGAATGCAGCTGAGCGTGCTAATACCTACAATGCTTATGCTTTGGAAGCTTTGGCTGTCTGTGAATCAATTAAGCACTGGCGTTGTTACCTTGAAGGGTGCCGTCGATTCCTTGTTGTCTCAGTTCATGACACCCTACGTCATATGCTTAAGCAACCGGCAGAAAGGTTGAACCGGCGACAAGTGCGCAATGTACGCGACTTGCAGCCGCTTGTTGGGTCCATATCCCTTGCGTACCGAAAGGGCAAGTGGAATGAAGCCGATCCGTTGTCGCGTAGATCGGATTTTAAGCCGAATGGTTTCGGTGGCTTATATTGGACCGGGGATGTGCCGGACGCGGCTGAATCACTCGCGAGTGAACATCGCCCATGTATTGCGGTGTTGTCGTCTCTAAGTGCGTCGTCACTTAGCCTTGATGACAATATACTCCGCCTTATTAATATATGCAGAGGAGGGGGGGTGAAAGGAGTCCGGTCATGTGGTAGAGCACGATGGTTACTTTTGCAGACATGGACGTCTTTGCATACCAACCAATCGTGACATCATCAATAAGATATTGTATGAGCTACATGATTCTGTTGGTCACCGTGCTTATGCAAGCACCTTGGCACGTGCCTTGGACCGTTTTTTCGTGGACCGTCATGACGTGAAAACCTATTGTGAACAATGTTCGGTGTGCCGGCGTGTTCGGGCACGTCCGCAGCCACCTGCACCAACACAACCTTTACCAGTACCGCCACGACCATGGCATATATACGGTTGGTTTGGATTTTATAACCGAGTTACCTGAAAGTAATGGTTGTAATACTATGTTGGTTGTGTGTTGCCATCTGTCCCGGCAGCCACATTTTATCCCAACCACTATCAACGTGACTGGTGAGCAGGCAGCTGAATTATTTCTGAAGGAAGTATTCAAGTTGCATGGAAGACCTTGTGTGATTGTCTCTGACAGAGATCCACGATTCCTGTCTGCATTTTGGCAAATTCTGTGGAGGAGACTTGGCACTAAATTGAACATATCTAGTGGCCAACATCCTGAAAGAGATGGTTTGACTGAACGCATTAATGCCATAGTCACTGAGTTGGCTCGAGCGTTTTGTTGTTTCGATGGTTCAAACATGGTACGCCAGTTACCATTGATGGAAGTTGCGTATAATTCCAACAAAGCACTTGGCATTGAGCATGCCCATTTGAGGTTATGTATGGTTTCAATCCTGAAACGCCTCCGGATGTATTGTTTGGTATGAGACCAACATAGCATTCTCCCGCGATGCTCAGCAACTTATCCAAGATATGAAGGATATTCATAAATTGGTTCGGTCGGTGTTTGCTGTCCATAACGATTAATTGACATTTCGTCCTGATATGTTAGGCAACAGCGCAATCCTCCTATCTTCAATATTGGAGATAGAGTATATGTGGATACCCGTCTGCTTAAGGTTAAAGGTCAACCTTGCAAAAAGCTGAAGGATAAGCGGCTTGGCCCATATTCTATTGTAGAGAAAATTGGCGGTCACAATTATCGACTGAAATTACCTGCTGGTGATAAGTTGCACCCGGTATTTCATGTTAATAACTTGAGACCCTGTCCCACTGCGCCGTTGCGCCCGCATGTACCTCTTGTTGTTGGTACTGGTGACGATTCTGGTAATGAGTATGAGATTGACAAGATTACCAGTGTTACGATCGGTCCTATGCCCGGTTTACGTGGTACTCAATTGCAATTTCTTGTTCACTTTGCGGATGAGTCTATTGCTCCTGTTTGGCATCGTTTGTTTGATGTTAAAAGGACAATAGCTTTGCAGGATTTCATGGCTACTCCCAAATGGTTGGACTCTGTACAGTCACCTGAATTGAGGAGCATATGCATAAATACCCGGCACGCGTGCCGACTGCAAATTGAAACTGCCTGTGGAATGCTATTTCACACTGTTGTCAAGAGGGGAGAGATGTAGTGTGACAATAATGGCATACTCTCCGTACGGGTACTGTATGTTCGTAGAATAATATAGTACGAGTACACCTTGCATCGTATGTGTGTGCGCGTGTGTCGCGCGTTACCATACGAGTACTACTGGATGATGAATCATGAGATGAGTCCTACTGGTACCGGTACACTGTACGAATACAATAGTAGTTACATGATATACGCATGTGCGTACCCGTAGCAAGCATATATGTGTTATGCGCCTGCCTCTGCAACATCAGTTGTATACCTTTGTATAAACTACTACTACTTGTGCGGAGGTCTATAAGCGACGACCTCATGTTCGATACTTCAAGAGGCACAACTCTCCACGGTGACGCGCCCACCAGTGCGCGTGCCGCTTCGTGGTGGCGAGCTGCTAGCTAGCCAGGCATATAAACAACGGCGGGTGGTGACAACACGAATGTAGCCATTGTTTCTTTCTCCCACTACTGTCTCTGTGTTCTTACGAGAGTCTTGCCTTTTGCGTGTGTGAGGGGCGAGACTGCCCTATCAGGCAAGACACGGCACCGTAGGTACTCGTACTCGCTAATAGCCAATCTACTAGGTCTAGCGGCACTATACATGGCTGGAGTATGGAATGCTACACTCTCCCCCCGTTACGCACCAGCGTCCTCGCTGTCGTGCAGTGGTCTTAAAGGGCAGGGCCATGTCTTGAGTCTTGGCTGTCATCATGTCTTGGGTACTCGGCCATGCCAGCGATTGCGGAATCCGGTGAAATCCGTAGTTGCAGTAAACTTCCGATAGGAAGTGGACTGCAAGAATCGGTCGAAACTTTCTAGATGTTCGACGCCGCAAGTCGGCTCCCATGTGTCCTCGTTTGGTACGTTGTACGGGTATAGGCCCATTGTACGCGAAACAATAACCTAGTGCCGGTGCTGTTGTTAGTATGCGACATCTAAGACGTCCTCGACATGAAACTTGTTAGCGTCATGTACGATAGATAGTCGTTGATCGCCGCTTGGTCGGTCCGAGTCTTCATACCACTTCTCCAGCATACTTGCGTGTACGACATCGTGGATACGTATGCCAGCAAGTAGCTTTATGCGGAAAGCCACAGGGGATATTACTTCGGTGATGTCAAAGGGTCCAATGTAGCGATCGTGTAACTTGGCGCGTGGTTGTTGTACGAACTTCAGATGAGAAACCTTAAGCTTGATCCTGTCGCCGAGATTAAAGGGTACTGGCAATCGTTTCCGATTAGCCAAAAGCTGTCATACGAGCTTGTGCCTCTCGTACGCAATCGTGCGCGAAGCGATGGAGCTCATGTACATAGCAACCTTGTTTCGGCAGTGTACGGGTAAGCTCCGCGTCATCGAGCTGCGCCATCATAGGTGTAGTCGGCTCATAGCCCAGGGTGGTGTTGAAAGGTGACATCGTGGTAGCAGATGAGGTTGCCGCGTTTAGCGCAAACTCCACGTTGGTCAGGTGGTGGACCCAGTCGTCATGTAAAGGGTGCACGTAGCAGCGAAGTACGGCCTCCCACGATTATTGGTTTGACCTCTCCGTCTGTCCATCAGTCTCATGATGATAGGTGGTAGAGATATTCAGGTTGGAACCCAAAGTACGGAAATAAGTCTGCCAAAAGTCACTCATGAACCTCGGGTCTCGGTCAGAAATGAGTTTTTTAGTAGCCCAAAATTTCGAAAAAACGAATTATGCATAATCGTTGCCAGTTGTTCCGCAGTAGCGGTCATCGTAGTAGGCTCCACAATTACTCGCTTAGACAGGAGACATACAAATACGGCTACAGAGTCGTACCCTTAGCACTCGGGAAGGTCGGTATTGAGGATATAATCTCAAAGGGTCGCGTAGGTACTTCATGAGATTGTAGTAACCCGTAGGGCTTATGTCTTGCCGCCTTGGTACGTTGACATGTTGGACATTTCTGGCAGTATTTAACAATTGAGCGTTTCAGTCTCGGCCACCAGTACATTCGGGTAGTCGTCGCCAGTAGTCGCGTGATGCCAGGGTGTCCCGCGGTATAGGTGCGTCATGTAGCTCGTACGGTATTCATGTACGCAAGTCCGCGACATTCGGGATGTATAGCTGCGTGCTGTGCGCATACAATACACCGCCTGACTGACGAATGAGCCAACGCGGGAGTGATTTTCGAGACAGTAGATACTCGTCCTCCTCGTACGCCGATTTGATGTGTTCATACAGTGCCGTGTAGTCGGCACTCCAGGGCGAATACATTCTGCTGCATCTCGCAATCGGCTTCGTCAGTGGACCAGTCCTCGATCAATAGCAGCTTTTGGAACGCATCCTTCAGGTCGGGTCGTCGCGACAGAGCGTCTGCATGATTAACAACTCCTCGCTTGTAGACGATGTCCATTTACTGTCGTTGATAAGGCGCGAAAACTTGCAGCCATCAGACTTGTCGAGTCGATAAATCGCGTTGCCGGAAAAAGTGTCGTAATATGTCGTGGTCAGTGATCACATTAATCCCGCTGACCCGTCAAGGTAGCAGCGAAATTTCAACAAAGCGTCTCGCACAACTAGCAGTAAACAGTAATGCAACCTATTTTGCACCGAGGCACGCAGTGCATTGTGGTTAGGTCAAAATTAGGGTTTGGGGGCAGCAGCGGGATTGAAAGCTACTTTGAATGCCGGTTGGTTAATTTTGTGCCAAGTCGGGGAAACCAATTCCGTCCAAACAAGGACAAATCAAAAGAGTGAAGTAAACGGGATGGTTACAAGAAGTTTGCGCCATCGGGGGCTGAAACTCTGTCCAAACTGGGACATTAAAAAGGGCGGGGGACGTGATGGCTACAAGTAGTTTGTCCCGTCGGGGGCTGAAACTCCGTCAAAGCCGGGACAAAACATATGAGCGGCTAATTTTGCGGAATCGTACTACATATCATCATCTTCGAGCACATAATCCCCTCGACGCTCTGCCGCCTCTTGCCTCCTCTTCTCAGCCGCTGCACGCTCTGCCCGCTCCTCTCCCTCGGTCATTGGAAGGGGTAGACCCGGCCACTTCTCGAAGTCATCTGGACGCAGTCTTTGAGTCTCGTCCCATGGCTTCTCTTTGAACCATGATGTCATCCTGGACTTCATCCCAGCGATTTGCGTCTTCTGGTTGTCAATGAGGATCGTCTTCAAGTTCTTGTGTGTGAACGAGTAGCTCGGGTGCATATGGTCCCACCACACGGGAAAAGGCCACATCGACCTGGAAAAGGCGTGGCAAACCGCACAAGGCGTTCATTTTTTATGTTGATCCCATTGTCACTCACCCAGGGTGCGCCCCTCACGCACCGCGGTTGTCCCGGTTCCGGCTGTGACGTCGACGATTGTTGTCCCGTGTGTTGCCGCCATCTTTAGGTGCTTGGCGAAGAGAGCGATAGGCTTTTGGTACTTCACCATCTGAATGTTCTCGTCCTTCGATTTCGAACTGTCTTTGAAGTGACCCGGCATGATGGATGTAGAGAACCCGGAAAGGCACAACCTGCTTAGCGAGTAAATAAATACAAGCCGGCTATTTTCCACGGATCAAGTCTTACCTTCGGGGATCATCGAAACGGATGTTGTCAGCTATGATGCTTGGCGGGGGCTTCCTGACGTAGAGGTAGTACTCAGCGTCGTGACGCCATCTTCATCTCGCAATCCTTGGCCCAAGTCAGGACGTGATAGATGAGGTCCTCAGCTTGTTTTTGTACGGCTGTGATTGCGGATCCAAACTGCAAGTCCGAGAGGTGAATGAAGAAATGGCAACCATCGAGAGCAGTGTGGACGTCAGAAGATCCAGTCGGGATATTCAACTGCATGCGCGGGGAAAATCGGGAATGAGATAATGAAAGCACAGTTATCTACGCACCCGGGTTGTGGGGGGTGTCTTGCCTGGCGAAAGCAAACACGTCGTTGAAGTCGCCCGTGCCCCACGCAGCATCCTTCGAGTCCCATGTGTGCGAAGCAGCTCCGAAAAGCGCGTCGGCAATGAAGACTGTGGCCTTTCTTGCACGAATTGCCGACATGGCGTCCGCGACGGCTTGTTTTGTCGCGGGAGCCTTGAAGTCCCCCTCCACAATGCAAGTCTTGCAAAGCTCCGTGTTCAACCAGATCTCATCATCCTTGTCGACCTTTTCGCCCTTGGGCATCACCGGAAGTTCCTCGGTGTTAGGCTCTAGCTTAAGCATGTTCTTTAGGCCCTTTAGGATGCAGCGGAAGGATTTAGAAAGTATGGCCAATCTCTTCTGGTTACAGGGGTTCCTGGGTTATAGTTCTGTCTCTGAATTCTACCTAGTAGACTTGTCCGAGGCGGTATTTATACCCGCCGAGGTCATAGTCATACCTGTGCTATGTTAGCCGGGTGTCATGGGATACCCGTGCTGTGTTAGCCACGTAAGGCTTGAGTCAGAGAACTCTAGAGAATTCCAGAACAGTCTTCGGCCTTATACTACTAATATTTATGCCCGCAATACTAATATGTACAGCGACTCCGCGGATGCGTAGTCGTACTACCTTTGCGGGGGGTTATACCTGCTAGTATAGCAGAACATTATGGCTATAGGGAAATGAAGTATAACACTCTCTCCCCCTTAAGCACAAGCGTCCTCGCTGTGCAGGTGTCACAGAACTACAGGAAACTACAGTCTTGGTCTTGGTTTTGAAGTTCAGGCGGAAGGTAATCGGCTTGGGTAGCGATTCCGGAACCGAATGAAGTCTGGGCTCTCAGTAAACTGTCGGTATGGTTTAGACAGTAAGAACGACCGGAAAATGTCCAGGTGCTTGACTCCGCGTAGGGGCTCCCAGGTGTCTTCGCTTGGTACGTTGTACGGGAACGCCCATCGCACTCGAAACAGTAGTCCAGTGCCATTGTTGTTGAAGGCAACATCGAGTATGTCCTGAACATGGAATCGGTTTGCATCATGGACAATCGGTACTCGTTCAGACTTCGCCGGTTGGTCAGGGTCGTCATACCACTTTTCCAGCATACTCGCGTGCACCACGTCGTGGACTCGTACGCCCGCAGGTAGTTGCAATCGGAAAGCAACTGGCGAGATCTGCTCTGTAATGACGAAGGGGCCCACGTAGCGATCGCGTAGCTTAGCATAGGGTTGCTGAATAAACTTCAGATGAGACGCCTTCAGCTTAACTCTGTCGCCGGTCTTGAATGGTACGGGTAGTCGTTTACGATTAGCTGCAGTCTGCATACGAGTTTGAGCCTCCAGTACGCAATCATGCGCGAAGCGATGAAGCTCCTGTACATACTTGACGTGTTCCGGAAGAGCTCGAGTTGGCTCGGTTGCGAGTTGAGTAGTAGCAGGTGTAGTCGGCTCGAACCCCAAAGTCGCCTTGAAAGGGGACATAGTAGTCGAAGTCGACTGAGCAGCGTTGATCGCAAACTCCACGTTGGTGAGGTGGTTGACCCAATCATCGTGCAGGGGGTGCACGTAGCAGCGTAGCACTTGCTCCCAAGTTTGGTTAGTCCGTTCCGTCTGGCCATCGGTTGCTGGATGAAAAGCTGTAGAGATGTTCAGCTTAGTACCCATAGTCTTGAACATATCTTGCCAGAATTCCGACATAAATCTTGGGTCTCGGTCAGAGATGAGTTTAGCCGGTAGGCCGAAATGACGAAAAACTGAGCGATGCATAATCTCCGCCAGGCCTTCAGCAGTAACTGTCTTCGTAGTTGGCTCAACAATTACTCGTTTTGATAGTAGACATACGAAAATCACTACTGAGTCATACCCCTGGCACTCCGGAAGATCTGTGATTAAATCCAGGGATATTACCTCAAATGGTCGTGACGGTACGTCATGGGGCTGAAGTAAGCCGTATGGCTTATGCCGGGCCGCCTTAGTACGTTGACAGGTAGGGCAGCGTCGCACGTAGTTGGTGACAGTCTGTTTCATACGGGGCCACCAGTACAGTTCCACAGTACGCGCCAGTAGTCGTCGTCCTCCTGGGTGTCCAGCAGTAGGCGCGTCATGTAGTTCGTACAGTGCTCGTTGTCGCAGGTCCGCCACATTTGGTACGTAAAGTCGTGAGCCGTAGGCGTACAGTAGACCATTACTGTGACGTACTAGCCAGGATGGTAAAGCTTTCCGCGATTTCAGGTACTCGTCGGAGTCATATGCGGTCTTGATTTCGTCGTAAAACTTGTTGTCCGCCTGTAGTCGCGACTCCATAGCAAATAAAACTGAAGTTATTTCGCAGTCAGCCTCGTCTTCTGACCAGTTGTTCATCAGATCTAGCTTCTGTAGCGCATCCTTCAAGTCGGGTCGCCGAGAGAGGGCGTCCGCATGATTGGCAGCTCCTCGCTTGTAGACGATGTCCATATGTCGTTGGTAAGGCGCAAACACTTGCAGCCATCGTACTTGCCGCGTCGACAAATCGCGTTGGCGAAAGAAGTGCCGTAGTGTGTCATGGTCGGTGATGACCGTAAAGCCCGCCGCTCCATCAAGGTAGCATCGGAACTTGATGAGTGCATCACGAACCGCTAACAACTCTTGCTCATGTACCGGGTAGTGAACTTCGTGTTTGTTAATCTTGCGTGCATGGTACGCGACGGGTCGAAGTCCTGAGCCTTGATCTTGCAGCAGCACAGCTCCCACTGCAAATCCAGAAGCATCTGTATACAATGTGTAACGGGCGTCCGCAGATGTGTCCGGTATACTCAGTACAGGTGCTCGTACCATTGCGTCCTTTAATGCACGAAACCCTGCATCAGCACGAGGCGTCCACACAAACTCCGGTTGATTCTTCGTCAGGTCATGTAGTGGCGCCGCAATAGCCGCGAAGTTATGGATGAACTTGCGGCATTAGCCAGCAAGGCCGAGAAAACCTCGTACGTCCTTCACTGTCTTCGGCACGGGCCACTGTTGAACTGCTTCCACCTTCCGGGGGTCCATCTTGATCTGTCCTGCTTCGACGATATGGCCCAAAAACTCCACGCTAGTATTGCCGAACGAACACTTCGACAGCTTGATATGCAAGTGGTGTCGTTGCAACTCCCGTAGCACCAATCTGATGTGCTCGAGATGCTCTTCAGCTGTCTTGCTGTAGATCAGCACGTCGTCCAGGTATACCACGCAGAATTTGCCGAGATATGGGCTCAAAACACGGTTCATCATAGTCTGGAATCCAGCTGGGGCGTTTGTCAAGCCGAAAGGTAACACACAGTACTCGTAGAGTCCATAGTGTGTCCGGAACGCTGTTTTGTGGATGTCTTCCGGTTTAATTCGTACTTGATGGTAGCCTTTATACAGGTCCAGAGTACTGAAAATAGTCGCACCATGCAATGAGTCCAATAATTCGTCGATACGAGGAAGCGGGGTCCGGTCTTTCTTCGTAAGGTCATTCAATTTACGGTAGTCCACACACATACGCAGAGTGCCGTCTTTCTTACGCACAAATAAAATTGGGGCGCCGTAGTTTGACTCGGACGGACGAATCCACCCTTTTGCCAACAATTCCTCCAGTTGTGACCGTACCTCTTGCAACTCTGCAGGTGACATACGGTACGTTCGTTCCTTGGGGGGTTCATCACTCTCCAGGTTGATCTCAAAGTCGAACTCGCGCTCCGGTGGCAGGTCAGTAGGCTCCGCGATGATGTTTGCAAACTCCATAAGGGACTCCTTGAGCTCCTCGGTCCACTCGGTCGACTGGTCCGTGCGCAGCTCAGCTACCGCATCGAACACCTCGCGTACCGCAACAGCAAACAGTTCCTCGCCGCGACTCTTCCTCAGCTCCTTCGCCATCTTAGCCGCGTCCAGGTGGTAAACCGTCGTAGGTACTGTATACTGTTCCGCTGTAGCAATGTGTTGTCCAGTCTTCCGGTGTTTAATAATTTTGGCAGTCCAGTCGATGTCAGGATTAACTGTTTCCAGCCAAGGTTGTCCGAGAATAATGTCGAATTTCTCCAGGTCTGTAACTATAGCGTCCAATTTATAGTCGAAAGCTCCTACGGTAAGTACTTCGCTCCTCAGCCGTTTGGTACTGGTACTCATACTGCCGTTCGCCAGTTTTATACGGTGTTTTCCTCCGGATACTGTAGGGCACTGATGCAATTGTACCCATTCAGTACTCGCAAAATTTTCGGTTGCACCAGAGTCCACCAGTATTTTACAGTGTCGTCCTCGCAATTCGCCAGTAACGGTCAGTAGTCGGGTACCACTCGGTGAAGATACGTTGCACAAACGCGATGTGGAGTCTTCGCCAGGTAGTCGGATGTTACGGTTGACATATTCATCAATTTGTTCGCCGAAGCTTTCGTACCGTAGTGGGTAGCGTACTGTCTCCGTCTCCAGATAACCCGTACTTCGTGCCTCCAATAATTTCTTCCAGGTTGTCCATAGTGCACGGTTCAAAGGGGTCTTCGTAGGTACAATATTACGACGAGCGCGATACAGGTATACAACACACCGGTTGTCTCCCGTCCGCTGAGTGCCGAGGTACCGTAGATTGCTCTCCTGTACCCGGTACCCAGTTTGCTCGAGTAATCGTCGTACTGCTGTTGTCTCCGGCGTCGCGTCCGTGTCGCCGCGCTTGCCTTCTGGAAACCAAATCAGTCCGCTGTCTTCTACAGTCAGAAGCACTCGTCTTCCATCGGTTACTAGAACCTTCGAGTGCGTCCACTCAGGCTTCGGTGGGGTTCTCAGGTGCTGCGGTAGAAACCGTACGCCGACGCCATCGTCAGCGTAGATCTGTGTCGCCCATCGAGTGGGGCCAACATCTTGTCTCGCACCTTCTATGCCATCGTTCGTTGGACACGTAAACACAGAAGTCTCCGCTGGCAACTCATCCACCAGACGAAAATTTCTAAGTAGTCGAAACCACGGCTTACGCGACCATTTTGGGACCACAATAATTGCTCGTAGATGCGGATGCAATAACTTCTGTCGAAGGTAGTGGCCCAAAAATTCTTCAATTCGGTCATACGGGGCATTTAGCCAAATACGCCGATATTCTCCGAGATCCTGTTCCTGAAATGGGCGCGTCGGACAGCAAAAACTACCAGAAACTTGAGAATTCAGGCCGTCATCATCGCAAGCTCCGTCCAGGTCGCAGGGTCCGTATTTCTTCGTGTACTCGTGAAATAATTCGCGATGTACCATCCAGTCGCTGAAATCCTTGTGGAGGAAATCAGGCCTCAGTGTCGTTCGAGGATACGAGGGCTGTACTTCTGTAGTCTCGCGAGCCGTTTTAGGGGACAGTCCTTCACCCTGTCGCGCGCCGCGCGCGGCCGACTCACGTCTTAGTTTCCCGGCCGGGTCTTTCTGGGTCGATACTCGGAAATCTTCTTCTTCTTGCTCGGGCACGCGGACGCAGCATGACCTTTCGCCCTGCAGATAAAGCAGCGACCTTCCTTCTTAAATCTCTCAAACTCCTCCTCGGTCAATCGCCGCGCCATCAACAGGTCGTCTTCGTGTTCTGTAGTCTCACCCTCAGCACTGCTGTAGTACTGCTCGTCGTCGTCGCCATCGTCGTCCATGATGTTTAGGCGCTCGCGACGGATCTCGCGGTGCACATCTGTCTCCCGCTCCGCAGCTTCAACAGCCAGGGCTGCCTGTACAGCTTCTGCCAGGGTCTTAGGGTTTTTCAGGGCAACTTCCTTTCGAATATGGGGTTTCAGTCCGCGCTGGAAGTCATGCACATTATCTTCCTCGTGACGATGGGGTAACTCCAGTAGTTGCTCGCGGAAATAATTCGCGTACTTCTGTACTGTAGTCCGCTGTGTCGCGCGATCCAGATTGATACGAGCTTGCTTCGCCGGTGTACGTCCACAGAATTCGGTGATTAGTGCCGCCTCCATGTGCGTAATACCGGTAAAACCGCCGCCAATTTCGTCGTGCGTACTCGCCACTTGCGCGTACCACCACTTGGATACGGGTCCGTGAAAATAGCCAGATGCCCAGTACACGCTACGAGGTTCCTCCGGGTTTATATTGTGATATTTCAGGTAGCCCCGTGCATGACGAAACCAGTTCCGTAGCTCGTCGATATTCGTAGTCGATAGCTTCTCGATCTTCGCTGGTTTCACATCGCTCGGCATGAGTCCAGGCATGTCGCTGGTCCGGGCAGAACGAAGCTGGTCTCGCATCTGCTGCTCTACAACTCGGCTCCGGTTCACTCGGTCGTCGAAATGACTGAAGCCTTGTCGCACGTACTCGTCCAAGCGGCGAATCTCCGCCGTTGCCGCCGTTGTAGCTTGCGCTACATCTTGCATCTTCGCTTGCTCCGTCGACATAGTCTCGACTCGGTCGGCTAGTCGTTGAAGCATGCTCATCATGTTTGCGAGGGTCGGTTGCGTGCCCTCTTGACCTCCTTCGAGCGGAATCGGCTGTGCTTCGCCGGCAGTGGCCGCTACCGGAAAGCTTCCGCTGTCCTCAGGTGGTGTCTCTCCTGGTGTAGCCATCTTTACGTCGCTTACCGCTGTCTAAGCTCCGAAACCAAGTGTTAGGCTCTAGCTTAAGCCTGTTCTTTAGGCCCTTTAGGATGCAGCGGAAGGATTTAGAAAGTATGGCCAATCTCTTCTGGTTACAGGGGTTCCTGGGTTATAGTTCTGTCTCTGAATTCTACCTAGTAGACTTGTCCGAGGCGGTATTTATACCCGCCGAGGTCATAGTCATACCTGTGCTATGTTAGCCGGGTGTCATGGGATACCCGTGCTGTGTTAGCCACGTAAGGCTTGAGTCAGAGAACTCTAGAGAATTCCAGAACAGTCTTCGGCCTTATACTACTAATATTTATGCCCGCAATACTAATATGTACAGCGACTCCGCGGATGCGTAGTCGTACTACCTTTGCGGGGGGTTATACCTGCTAGTATAGCAGAACATTATGGCTATAGGGAAATGGAGTATAACACTCGGCCTGTGCGTAATAGAAAACAGATTCGGGTTAATAGCTCACATGAAAATTCAGAAGAGCATTTGTGGTTGCACAAGATCTTAGTTACCTTCATCGATATCCATAGCTGATTAGAAACATTCGGAGCGGAAACCCCGATAAGCTCCGGAGCACATGCCAGAAGAGCAAATTAACTCTGTGAAGAAGGAGATGACAAAGTCTGGCATCTGATTCTTGATGCGATACGCCTCACTCCTGATGTTGGTGTTGGTGGCCGCGATTTGCTCTCGAACCGGTAGTGGTGTGAGACAATCGGCGGATTTCATGTCCCCCCATCTGGCAGAAGGGGTCAGCAAGACCATCAAAGGACCGGAGCGATGAGCACCTTTGAACAAATCCTGGAACTTTCTGGGGAAGCCTGTTGGGCCGAGGTCATCAACCTTGGCTCGGAATTTGGTGATGGCGTCAAAGCGAGCGGCCGCTTGCTGGTCCGACGCTTTGTCTTGCACATCCCAATCGATGATTTGGTCCGACAGATATTTCCCCCAGTTCCTGGCCGGTTCGTCCGGCGTCAACAGTTAGAGTACTTCCCTTACCTTTGCCGTGTCAATGGCATTCATGACCTTGATGCTTGCTCGACGCAAGAGATCGCGAAACCTCCAGGTCTCAATCATCGCGAGCCACTCCGCGTTGGTGTGCGTAACATCCATGGGACCATTGTCGCCGGCATGCTTTATGCCATCCACCAACTCGTAGAGGCTCGGGGTCACATTGTGCTCGCCTTGGATGAGCAGTCCAACCACCAGGTACATCTGGCCCACAGGGAGATCCGCGCTGTCGCTCTGCTTGGCAAGAGACGGCTCGTCTAGTCAGGGCGCACAGGGTCCAAAGCCAACATCATGGGTCGAATAACAAACTTCAGTACGGAGAAAGGAATGATAGTATTCCATGTGATTAATAAACACTGGGTTAGGTCACAACTTATCTCCGTGAGGGAGACTCGGAAGTGAGCTTTTATGTCTTTGCCGAAGCCGCACTTCTTGTTATTGAGGATTGCATTGATAGGCTTCCGAATTGCTTCGTAAACCTTCCTCACTTCCTTCTGGGAAAGTTGCTTGCCGTGATTGAGACGCTCGAGTCTACCGAGTTCTTGCGGGTAGTAAACAAATAGGTCTCCGAGTTTGGTTATGGCTTCGTCCCATCCTCGAACCCCGAGATCCACATGCCGGTAGGCTTCAGAAATCTGCTCATCTATAATGAGGCCCAGCAGGTTCAGAAATAGCTCAATATGTGCAGCACACAGCGAGCCCAAACGCATGGGACATAGCTACGGGTACCGTGCAAAAGAGCGCCCCGGTACCGTGACCCGCCTGGGAACCTTGTTGAGCGATACGCTAGGAGCGAACGGAATACCTGGCCGTCGTACCAACATGAAGCAAGCCTCTATTCAAAACGTGTGCGACACACTGAACAAGTACGCAAGGTTCCTACACTTCGTCCTTGGCATGGCCGAGAAGCACCGCACCGGCTTACCCAGTGAGCTATGCCACCCTGAAAATCTCGCCGCATATTTTCGGTATATCGCCACCTCTGTGACACTAGGCGGGCGGGGATGCAGCCTCGCCACTACCCGTGGGGCGTGCTCGGACATCTGCAACGTGCTCGACGCGATGCGATACGTGCACAACAAAGGACAGGTGCTTCATTGCGAGCTCGGTATGCCGTACGGCCTCACTATCGAGAAGGTCCGTTAGTGGTGGCACAGAGTTGTGACAACCCTCTGCGCCGGCGTGAGGCCGGGAAAGCGAACGGTACGACTCCTTAATGCTGTTGAAGATTATGATAACAATATTAACAACAACAACAACAATAATGATAATAGTTACAATATTAATGATAATAATAGTATCAACGACGATAATAACAT
>VCJN01002389.1:0-11224 GCA_006384855.1 Tetraselmis striata | reverse complement strand
TGCGCTTGTTGAAGAGCCTGTACGGGCTGAAGCAATCACTCCGAAATTGGCACAACACGTTGCATAAGTTCTTGATGTACTACGGGTTTCAGCAGCTCAACTCCGACCTGGCGCGTACGTCTACTGGTAGGGTGGGCAGTTGATCTGCATCATGGTGGTTTACGTGGACGACATGATCTTTGCCTTCAAGGACGCAGTATGGGCCGCGGATTTCAAGACGGCATTAGGCGCCCGCTGTGACATTAAGGACTTGGGCGTCTGTGCCTGGGCGCTAGGCGTGGCGGTGGAGCGAGGACTGGGACAATGCGACGCTGAAGGTGCATCAGGCCAAGTACATTGATGACATGCTGCACAAGTTCAACCTTGCTTACGCTTTCGCTGTGAGCACCCCGGCGGAAATTGGTGCCGATATCCCGGTAGCAACAAGCCGTTGGCTGCTGAGGTGCCATATCAGGCCCTTGTGTGCAGCGTGCTGGACGCTATGGTGGCTACCCGCCCCAACATTGCCGAAGCTGTGAGCAAGTTGTGCCGGGCGATGGCCAAGCCTGAAGAGCGCCACTAGCAGGCTGTCAAGCGAGTCCTGGCGATGCCTGAAGGGTACCAAAACCTTAGGGATAACCTTCAGTGGGGCAAGGCTGACGGCTACTGCACGGGTGCTTTGTTTTGCCCAGCAAGTCCGGGACATGCAGAACCCCACGAAGCACACTGCGTACTTCGCCGCCATCGGCTCGAATTACCATCTAGACCGTCCCCGGCCCACGCAAGGCAGCAAATGCCGGGCCTTAGCCAGTGCAAGCTGCTCATACTCCACGAAGCTGTCATAGCCAGCTACAATATGCGGATATGCCCCACTGTCCTTCACCCATATGTCCGTGTAAGTACTTGTGACAGTACTTGGTGAAACAGGGCTCTATTCGTAGCGTTCGGCGAATTCAGTTGGTTGCAGAATGTAATCTCTTACAACTTGCTGGTGGCATTGGATATTTATCCGATAGCGGTCCGACTCAGCACCGCGGACAGGCAGCTAGTATCTTGATGATTAAGGAGTTGAAGCGCGTACTGTATGTTACAAGGAATATGAAGTAACTTGACAGTTGAATCAGCGATTCGTCGATTTTCCAGAAAATTCATAAGAACGGGTTCTATATCACGCTTTGAAGTACCAGAGTTTTTTTTCTATTACCAGCAGCGAGTGGCGAGTACCAGTACTCAAAGCCTCCCAACCGCGAGATCATAATCGGACGGCTGTGTAATTAAGGACCGTGGGTGGGCGGGCGGGTGAGTGGATTATAGTACTTAGTAGTACATTTTAGTAGATAAGCGCTTTATTCATGCACCTATAGGGCTATAGGCCCGATCCGCTGCACTATACGGGTACCCGTACGGCAATAAAGGTCACCGCCGAAAAAATCGACGCTTCGCTGGATTACAAGCGTCTGGTTGTGGCCGTACCAGTAAATAATACGCGTGCTGAAACATCAGTAACATCAGTACAGGTACAAATACTTGGTCGTAATCTCGGCGTCCACAGGTTGGTGGTGGTACTATGGTAGTCGCTAGGGCGTAACCCTGACAGTCCGGGTAGCTTCCGAGATCATCATTCAGCCCCAGCATGCACGCCCCTCGGGCATCGACAACAGCAACTCGCAAGAGCAACCCGCATCAACCAAGTAAGCGGAATCAGACTTGGTTACAACACGGGCAGAAGCCACCCATGCCACCAAGGCACTAACCCGCCTCATCAGACATGCCGAAGCAGTCAGACAGCCCAGACAGCGATATGATTCTCATCCATGTTGTGGCTGTCCAGGTCATGCTCGCGCTCATACTCCCATATATAGCAACAGCACCAGCAGCTCAGCTGGCTGCACATCCTCCTCGGACTCATACTCCCCTCCGAAGAGGTCATACAGCAGGGTGTCCGGTTCCGGCGCCCAATCATCCCAGTCGTCAATCCAGCAGGGACAGCGCAACGCGCTTTTGCAGGTTGGGGTGTTACCGGAATTCTCAGCCATGAAAGCAACATGCTCCCCTCCTCATTAGCAACAAAGGCCGCCGATGCTGGGTCCGCAGCAGCTCGACGCCTGTTGCCTCTTGGGCGCTGCGGGCAGTCCCGCTTGAAGTGAGGCCCATCGCACTGCCGGCATTCACCGCGCAGAGGTGCACCAAGGCGGCGAGATCAAGATCCCATCGCATGTGGCCAGATGGGCGCAGTGCTTGGTGCCACCACTGGCTTATGTAGCCCTTCTCAATACGCTTGGAGTAGTTCTGCGCCAGCTTTCAGGCAGTCACCCTCCCAGATGATGGCGCAACCCTCATGCTCCGCAGTCACCTACGGGATACCGATGATGGGCTCGTACTCTTGGACGGAGGGGCAGCCAGGATCTGAGTCACAACTTGGTTGTGTGACGGAGTCTCAAAAATCCTCATGCTCCTCAGCATCAGCCACCAAGTTCAAGAAGGCACTGTCCAGGCGATGGTAGTATGCCTCCGCAGTCTCGGTGCGCTGTTGACCAGATTGGAGCACCGCATACATGTCAGAGATCCTGCCGAGATGGCCTCCCTCAAAGCGGGTGCGCAGAGCTGCCCAGGCTTGGCCTCCAGAGGTAGCATTGTCATTCAGGTGCCGACGGATGACATCCAGGAGCTCCTCGGGGAGCAGCGCAGTCAGGGTTGCATACAGCTTGAAATGCTGAATCAGATGAGGCATGCTCACTCATCATCATGGCGTGCTTCAAGCCAGTGGCATTGCAATAGGCCTCCATCTGGTGCTCCAGCGGCGCCACCCCTTGGTCTGACCAGAGAAAACGGGCGGCAACGGAATGCGCGGCGCGCGGGCGGACACTCCTTCCGGCATGATGATCACAGTGATGGAAATCAACTGCAGAGCGGGACAGAGGCCAAGTCAGCGGTCTGGTCCTCACAGGGCCAAGAGCCCCCACAAGAAAAGCTCGATGCTATACCCATTTAGATTTAGCCTCCGGTTATTGGCAGGTGCTATCGCTGAGTAGGATACATCTGATGGATTATTAAAATGGACTGTTATGCCATTTGGGTTATGCAATGCCCCTGCAATTTTCTAACGTATCATGAATGCTATCTTACGTCCCTTTTGGCGTAAATGTGTGGTTGTGTATCTTGATGATATTTGTATATATTCAGAAAATTATGTTGACCACTTTGAACATATATTCATATTGGTAGTGGCAAAATTATCTGAACGTAACCTACGTTTGCAACTAAAGAAATGTTTCTTTGGTATGACATCTATGGAGTGTTAAGTATGGGGATATACTGTATTGGTGATAAAAGTTGGCATGTGCCAAAAAACTCAGAGCGAAGTGCGAAGTTTATACAATTTTGCAATTTTTACTCTAGGTTTATTCACCATTTCAGTGATCTAACCACTCCTTTGACAGATTTGTTACGTAAAACAAAACCAGCCGTTGTAGACTGGAGTCCTGACTGTAAGGAAGCTTTCGAGACTCTTCGTCTGCCGTTGATTTCCGCTCCTTGTCTGACCATACTGTGGAAATAGGCTTTGATGCGATGTTCACCGTAGCGACAGATGCGTCCAACGTAGGGCTAGCTGCAGTAGTATTGCAGGACCAGGGAGGAGGCCCACAACCAGTACATGGGCGTTATGGACGCGTACCAACATACTGGGCGCGGAAGCTGAATTCAGCTTAGCGCGGTAATGCTTACTCTGCTTATGACCTCGAGGCATGAGCCATCTGTGAGTCAAATAAGCATTGGAGGTGTTATGTTGAAGGTTGCCGTCGATTCCTTGTTGTGTCATACCATGACACCCTACGGCATTTGCTCAGGCAACCTACAGAACGGATAAATAGGCGCCGAGCTCGCTATGTTCGCGACTTATACAGCCTTATGTAGGTTCAATGCCCCGTGCGTACAGAAAAGGCAAGTAAAGTATGAGGCAGATCCGTTGTCTCGTAGACCGGATTTCAAACCGTTAAGTTTCGGTGACTGACCTGTATTGAACCGGGGATGTGCCGGACGCGGTTGAGACACTTGAATGTGTACGCACCCTACTATGTGCTGCCATAGCTTCTAAGAGTGTGAGTACTCTAAAGCTTAGTGATGACATACTCGACATGATAAAAACGGGGTATTTGGCAGTCGACTTCTATTCCGAATGGGGGGGGGTGAATGAAGTCGGGACATATGTGTCCAAACGTGACGGATTTTTTTGGAGACATAAATGTCTATGTATTCCGAATAACCGTCGGCTCATTAACAAAGTATTGGATGAGCTACATGATACTACTGGGCACCGGGATGTGTTGAATTATGGGCGTGAGGGGAAAGAACGACTGTCTCTTACAACGGGTCGCGCCCTGCCTTTATACTCGCGCACGCCATGGTACGCGCGCCACCCAATGAGCGCATCCGCCACCTTGCGCCATCGCGCGCTGACTGTATTCTCCAGTACTTAATGCATATGTGCGAGCCTGAGTATTGGCATTATCTATGTCCGTACAATACAGTATCCGTTGGTGCATCGGCCGATATCCTGCAGTATATTCTGCATCGGCTGATATCCTGCAGTATATTCTAGTACTGCATGGCGCCCACCATTGATACTCAGCAGTACCGGAATCTTGATTGTGCTCGCACGGGCGTCCTCGTACTCGTAGATGTACAGCCGCTCCGCGATGTACGTCTGCTGCCGGAGATGTACTCGCGTCCTCGTACTCGTAGCCGTACGATCGCTCCGCCGTCTACAGATACCGCCGAGAGTGTGCAGGCGTCAAGGCTCCCAGACAGCCGGTCAAACGCCTGCAAGACTGGTATCAAACAACACCCCACTCGCCATGCAGTCATCACGCGCCCAACATCTGCATGGCGAACTCCGCGTGCTTCAGCCTTCCCAGAGCCTTGGTGAGTGCATCCGCAACCATCTGTGCAGTCGGGCAGTACTCAATTGCCACCTCCCCGCTGAGCACCTTCTCCCGTGTGAAGTGGTACTTGATGGCGATGTGCTTGCTGCGACCATGGGTCATGGGGTTGCGCGTCAGCGCAATGCAGCTCTGGTTGTCCTCGAAGATCACTGTGGCCTCGGACTGAGCACAACACAGCTCGCGCAGCAGCTCGCGCAAGAACAGCGCCTCGCACACAGCAGCACACAACGCCATGTACTCCGCCTCCGCCGTTGACAGCGCCACAGTGGCCTGCAGCTGCGACTTCCAACTCACTGCAGCTCCACAAAGCATGAAGACGAAGCCAGTGGTGGAGCGTCGTGACACCACATCTCCAGCCCAGTCGGCGTCGCAGTACCCGTGCAGTAGGCCGTCAGCCTTGCCCCCACTGAAGGTCAGCCCCAGGGTTTTGGTACCCTTCAGGTATCGCAGGACTCGCTTGGCAGCCTGCCAGTGGCGCTCTTCAGGCTTGGCCATCACCCTGCACAACTTGCTCACAGCTTCGGCAATGTCGGGGCGGGTAGCCACCATCGCGTACAGCAGGCTGCCCACAAGGGCCTGATAGGGCATCTCAGCAGCCAACGGCTTGTTGCTACCGGGGACATCGGCACCAACCTCCGCTGGGGTGCTCACAGCGTAAGCGTCAGCAAGGTTGAACTTGTGCACCATGTCATCAATGTACTTGGCCTGATGCACCTTCAGCGTCGCATTGTCCCAGTCTCGCTCCACCGCCATGCCTAGCGCCCAGGCACAGACGCCCAAGTCCTTGATGTCAAAGCGGGCGCCTAAAGCCGTCTTGAAATCCGCGGCCCATACTGCGTCCTTGAAGGCAAAGATCATGTCGTCCACGTACACCACCAGGATGCAGATCAACTGCCCACCCTGCCAGTAGACGTACGCACCAGGGTCGGACTTGAGCTGCTGAAACCCGTAGCACACCAAGAACTTATGCAAGGTGTTGTGCCAATTTCGGGGTGATTGCTTCAGCCCGTACAGGCTCTTCAACAAGCGCAAGACCATGGGCCGCCCTCTTGCATCGTACTGCTCATAGCCAGGCGGCGGCCTCATGTAGATCTCCTCCTCCACTGGAGCATACAGGAACGCCGTGTCGACATCAACCTGATGGATACTCCAACCGTATTGTACTGCAATCGCAAACAGCACTCGGATAGTGGTGAACTTCACGGTCGGTGCAAAAGTCTCTGCATAGTCGATGCCATGTCGTTGACGGCAGCCTTGGACAACCAGTCGGGCCTTGAAGCGCGCGATACTGCCATCAGCGTTGTATTTGACCTTGAATACCCATTTGCTGGGAATGGCTGTTCGCTCCTCTGGTAACTCGCACACCACCCACGTGCCCTGCTTCTCCAACGAGTTGAATTCTGACTCTACGGCTTGCGCCCATTGCTCCTTGAACGGTCCGGACAGGGCCTGCTTGAGCGTGATGGGCTCATCGACACCCTGTGTCACTGCCGCGAATGCGGCGGCCATCATAGCTGCAGCGTCGTCGTTGGGGTTTTCCGGATGCACGACCCACCATTGCCCAGGAGCTCGGCGAGAACGAGCAGGGTAGGGGTCCCTCTCAGCACGCTGGACTATAGGTTCCTCTTGCCCGCCATCGTCGGTTCCCTCGTTCGTCTCCAACTGGGTCAGCTCCAGCGTGGGTTGCTGCGGTCCAAGTTCCAGTTCCTCCGCAGTCAGTGGCTCCTCCTCAATCTCAAGCTCCTCATCAACGTCGTCCGTTTCATCCACGACACGCCGGGGAGCCTTGGTTATCTCTTGCACCCGTGATGCGTCGGACTTGCTGCCAACCCCGCTGCTATCGAGAAGTGCCTGGTATTGGGGGAACATCTCAAGGCTTGCAGCAGCATCGCCCCCACTGCCCCCCTTGCTGCTGGAAGCCGCATCACGCCAACCCTCATCGAAAATCACATTCCGACTTGCAACCACGCGGCGAGTAGCTGGGTTCCACACCAAGTAGGTGTGAGATTCCTGCCCATAACCAACGAAGACCCCGCGAAAGGCCTTGGCGTCAAGCTTCCGCCTATTCCCGGCATCCACGTGCACATACGCTGGACAGCCGAACACCCGCAACCCAGCCACATCTGGGGTCTTGCCAGTGTGACGCCGGTAGGGAACAGAACCGACACCCCGACTGTAGACATTGTTGCGGATGTGCATCGCGGCACAGAAGGCCAGCGCCCAGAACTCACGACCCAGGCCAGCATGTAGAAGCATAGCCACCGTCATCTCGGACAGAGTAAGCCACATACGCTCCTGCAGACCATTCTGCCATTGGCAGTATGGCGCAGAAAACTCGGGAACGAAGTGCAGGCCATCGCATGCAGATCGAAAATCCGCACTCTGGAAGACTGAGTCGTTGTCCAATCTCAGGCGAGCTGTACTCTTGTCGTATCCGAATCGGGGATGCACGCGCCTGATAGCGCGCACCACCAACAGCAGAGCCCTCGGAGCCTCATCCTTGGACTTCATGAACACCACCCAGCCGTATGCCGAGTAGTAGTCAGTCATCCCAAACACGTAACGGAACCCGCCAATGGACGTCACACCCACTGGCCCCCAGATGTCAGCTCCAAATTTCTGCAGTGGCCCAGTAGGACGCTTTGACGCAATGCGCGACCGCGGCTGTTCGTGAGACTTCGCCAACGCGCAACAGTCACAAAACGGCAGTATCTCATCCTTCGCGAACGTGATCCCCGAGACGCTCTCCGCAAGCAAACGATCCATGCCTGCAGCATGCAGATGGCCAAGACGTCTGTGCCACAGCAACTTTGACAACTTCCCACAAGCTTGCAGCGCAACAACATCCGCAGGGCTGGGCGCACGCCCGCTCTTTAGTATTCTGCTGCGGAAAGCGTACAAGTTGCTTCCCGGAGCGCGCCCGATAGGGACCGTCATATCACGGCCAGCAGAGCGCAAGACCATGGAGTCTCCGTTGGCCGTGTAATGAAACGAAGCGCCACGCTCCTGCGCCAACCGCTGGCTAAACAACCTGCGGTAGCCATGCTTTGTTTTGCCCGGCAAGTCCGGGACATGCAGAACCCCACGAAGCACACTGCGTACTTCGCCGCCATCGGCTCGAACAACCATCCAGACCGTCCCCCGGCCCACCGCCAGACAGCAAATACCCCCCACCTCAACCGGTGGTGCAAGCTGCTCATACTCCACGAAGCTGTCAGAGTCAGCCACCATATGCGGATATGCCCCACTGTCCTTCACCCACATGTCCGGGTAGCTTCCGAGATCATCATTCAGCCCCAGCATGCACGCCCCTCGTGCATCGACAACAACACTCGCAAGAGCAACCGCATCAAGCAAGTAAGCGGAATCAGACTTGGTTACAACACGGGCAGAGCCGCCCATGCCACCAGAGGCACTACCCGCCTCATCATCAGACATGCCGAAGCAGTCAGACAGCCCAGACAGCGATATGATCTCATCCATGTTGTGGCTGTCCAGGTCATGCTCGCGCTCATTCGCCTGAGCAACAGCACCAGCAGCCTCAGCCGGCCGCACATCCTCCTCGGACTCAAACTCCCCTCCGAAGAGGTCATACAGCAGGGTGCCCGGTTCCGGCGCCCAATCATCCCACTCGTCATCCAGCAGGGACAGCGCAACGCGCTTTGCAGGTGGGGTGTTACCGGCATTCTCAGCCATGAAAGCAACATGCTCCTCCTCCTCATCAGCAACAAAGGCCGCCGGTGCCGGGTCCGCAGCAGCTTGACGCCTGTTGCCTCTTGGGCGCTGCGGGCAGTCCCGCTTGAAGTGAGGCCCACCGCACTGCCAGCATCCACCGCGCAGAGGGGCACCAAGGCGGCGAGGTCCAGATCCATCGCCTGTGGCCAGATGGGCGGAGCGCTTGGTGCCACCACTGGCTATGTAGCCCTCCGCAGATGGCTCCGATGCATGGTTCTTCTCAATACGCTTGGAGTAGTTCTGCGCCAGCTTGAGGCAGTCACCCTCCCAGGTGATGGCGCGGCCCTCATGCTCCGCGGTCACCTGCAGGATACCGATGATGGGCTCGTACTCGGGACGGAGGCCAGCCAGGAACTGAGTCACAACTTGGTTATGTGATGGAGCTTCAACATCCTCATGCTCCTCAGCCTCAGCCACCAAGTCCAAGAAGGCGTTGTCCAGGCGATGGTAGTATGCCTCCGCAGTCTCGGTGCGCTGTTGACCGGATTGGAGCACCGCATACATGTCGGAGATCCTGCCGAGATGGCCTCCCTCAAAGCGGGTGCGCAGAGCTGCCCAGGCTTGGCCTCCAGAGGTAGCATTGTCATTCAGGTGCCGACGGATGACATCCAGGAGCTCCTCGGGGAGCAGCGCAGTCAGGGTTGCATACAGCTTGAAGTGCTGATCAGATGAGGCATGCTCACTCATCATCATGGCCTGCTTCATGCCAGTGGCGTTGCAATAGGCCTCCATCTGGTGCCTCCAGCGGCGCCACCCCTTGGTCTGACCAGAGAAAACGGGCGGCAACGGAATGCGCGGCGCGCGGGCGGACACTCCTTCCGGCATGATGATCACAGTGATGGAAATCAACTGCAAAGCGGGACAGAGGCCAAGTCAGCGGTCTGGTCCTCACAGGGCCAAAAGCCCCCACCACTGCTTGCCGCAGTGGCAACTTTCTCCCACCAGAGATGGTCAACAGAGAGAAACTCGGTCAAAATTTCGAAATTGGGGAGAGAAAACAACCGGAGACGCACAAACTTTTAATTACCGGCCGCGATTAATCAACAAACAACCGCGGCCCCCGCGGAAATCAAATTACCGGCTACGATAAATCGGAAAACCACCGGGAAATCCGGCTAATTTTGATTCTCGTAGATTCGCCTAGAACACGGCGGGAAACTACGTCGTTCTCCGGTCGCAGACTGCTGCTGCTAACTCGGCAACCTGCCTGCCTCGTGACGAGGGTCGATACCACTGGCACAAGACCACGACAGAGCGCTCGACGAGGCCGTCTGCCCCCCCCTGTGGCGGCGAGGCAGCTCGACACACTCTAACTGGGCGAGCGACAAGCGCACACGAGTCGACACGACTCGAAGCCGGCCCGAGTCGTCGAGAGACTGAAAGGGGCGTCGGAACGCGGCCCCAGGCGTCGAGAGGCACAGCCGAAACGAAAGAGGTCGACAGCAGCGTCGAGCTGCACAGGCAAACAGCCCCTACGCCCCTACAGGACGCCCACTGCCTAGGGAGGCCAGTGATCGAGCAGCGACCTCGCGTCGCAGAAGGCTAACGAGCCCCACGCCCCGTCCCAGGGCGCCCACTGACTGCCACCGTCAGTGCACCGCTTCTCGCGGCCACGCTCGGCTCTCAGCGAGCGAAAACGAGTCGTTCGAGTCCCCAGCCCAACAGCGCAGGTCCCCTCCCAAGAATCAGCAGCAAGGGGCGGCGGAAGAACCTGGTTGTGATGCTCCTGTGGTTGGCAGAGGCCGCTCCTTGGCTTGGGAGATGAAGGGAAGCGAGGGCCCAACTAACCTGTTGAATTATGGGCGTGAGGGGAAAGAACGACTGTCTCTTACAACGGGTCGCGCCCTGCCTTTATACTCGCGCACGCCATGGTACGCGCGCCACTCATGAGCGCATCCGCCACCTTGCGCCATCGCGCGCTGACTGTATTCTCCAGTACTTAATGCATATGTACCTTGGCACGTGCCTTGGATCGTTTTGGTGGACACGTATACGTCATGACGTGAAAGCCTATTGTGATAATTGTCCAACCTGTAGGCGGGTACGTTCTCGTCCGCAGACGGCAGCACCGACGCAGCCGCTTCCAGTGCCGCCACGTCCATGGCATTCGGTTGGTTTGGATTTCATTACCGATTTACCTGTGAGTAATGGTTTTGATGCAATGTTGGTTGTTGTATGCCATCTAACCCGGCAAGCACATTTTATTCCGACGATTAAAACTGCGACTGGTGAATATTCAGCTGAGTTATTCCTGAGGGAAGTATACAGGCTGCATGGTTTACCAAGGGTTTATAATTTTCGGACCGTGATCCGAGATTTATGTCGTCTTTTTGGCAGACTTTGTGGCGTCGCCTAGGCACTAAGTTAAACATGTCTAGTGGCCAACATCCTGAAACGGATGGTCTGACTGAAAGGATCAATGCCATAGTCTGTGAACTGGCTCGGGCGTTTTGTTGCTTTGATGGCACCAAGTGGGTTGATCAATTGCCGTTGATGGAATTTTCGTATAATTCTAATCGTGCACTTGGCATTGACCATACACCGTTTGAGGTTAATTACGGATTTAA
>VCJN01002387.1:0-114131 GCA_006384855.1 Tetraselmis striata | reverse complement strand
CTCCTAGCCAACTTGCCTCCTAGGCTTCACGCTAGGGGCCTCACGCCCCAGCAACGATCTTGGGTTACTTTTTCTGCCCCCGCGGGAGAAGACTGGCACCACTATCTGCACCGCACCTTGATATAGCACCCGGAAGGCATGCCCGCCACGCCTCCAGCACGGATACCCTAAGTTCACACCCTAATTAACAACAGCCAAATGATCGAATCTTTTGAATACCCTTGGATTGCGACTCCCTGGTGATATGTAGCCCGTGGATCTCACAATTTTTGAAGCCATAATGCCCTAATATGGCCAACATGCATGCTCTGACACGTTACTAAAAAAATGCAAACCTGTTCAAATAGATTGATCGAAACAAAACATAGCGGAAGTACCGTGTTAACCATTGATTGGGTTCACGGGTCCCGGCATTTTTTCGCCCCAGGGACTGGACGGTGACTTATTTTGGAGCAACGAGTCAGACTGTCCGTGTGGTATTTGGGGGATATTTTGATACATGTCAGCAAGATAAATGTACTGGTACTTACTCGCCGGGGGGGTCCAAAATGATCACATACGGCAAACCGCAAGCGGATGACACTGTGCGGTATAACGAATACTACTGCATGTAGCATGCGGCTCCAATTTGAGGTTCTTATAGGGTTTCATAAGGCGCCTCGGCTTCATCCGCTATTGGTGACACATTGTGAAGCATGTTGATGATGGCGGCCGCCAAAGTAGCGCTCGTGCTATCTGTTTGCGCCGGCCCTTCGAACTGCCCGCCCCGTCCTCCGCTGTTCATGCAACCCTTCATAATCTGGCCTGCATGGTCGCCCCCCATGCATTACTTGACAGCTTCCGCTTGCCCCGTGCCGCAGCGCGAGGTGTCGCGCGCCATCACGCCGGCTATCCAGGAGCAGATGCGGCCGGCGTACCAGCGCGCCAGCGAGGAGAGCGGCCCCGGCAGCCACGCCCGCCGCAAGGCACGCCTCCCCTGCCTCGTCCAGCCCTTAACCCTAGAAGGTGCACCATAAACCCTATATTACCCCCTGCCATGCCCTGACGCTGGCAATGCGTACATTATGCTCAGGCCATCATGGAGACCCACGTGGACGCGCAGCGCAGCAAGATGTTCCTCGCCGCGGTGGAGCCCGTCATGGCGGGGCTGAACGAGATGAAAGACACGATCGTGAAGGCGGTGGAGGGCGGCTTTGGCGGGCTGCAGCCCGAGATGGACGTGGGCTACAGCCCGCTGTGGTCCGCCGCCAACCCCGAGATGCTGAAGGCGAGGCGCGAACTGGCGCCCGCCGTCAACAGCATCAAGATGGAGGCCACCAACGCGCTATGGAAACTCATGCGGTGAGCGCCCGACAGACAACACCCGAGCTCCACGTTCGCGCTGCACTTTCGCCACAATCTTGGTACCCTGGACCCTGAATCTGAGCTCAGCGCAAGTCATAGACCCAAAACCCTAAACCCCACCATGACATGACGAGAACGCCGAGCCATGGCCCTTATTTATTTAACCGGAACGTGGTTCTGATGGGGATCCACATGAATTATTTACGAGCAATGTTAGCAAACCCTGTGTGCTGAACCCTAACTGAACCCGGCGTGCTGAACCCTAACATTAGCCCTAATTGAGAGCTGTAAACCCTACATAGGGTCTGAGTGCGACGTCCCCAAGCCCTAAGTCCTACACCGATGCTGAGCTCAAGCCACGTACCCTAAGCCCTGATCCGCCGTAGGGCATCAGGTGTCATTTAATCGTGGGGCTGCATTTGGTGGGAGGCAAGCTAAACCCTGAATCGAGCCCCAAGTTAGGGCTTCAAACCCTGAAAGGCAAGTGACTGTTTTTTCCCGCCGATTCATGACCGCAGGGCGCAAGGGCGCGAGGTTCAGGGGCCCAACATCGACGACGAGGACATCGAGGATGTGACCGCAGCGGCGCAGGCGGCCAAGGCGGGGACGGCGGACGTGGTGGACCTCACGCGGGACGACGCGGTGGTGCAGCCGGACCCCGTGCCCTACTGGACCAACGTGAAGCAGGAGCGCGCGGAGAAGGCGGCCGCCTCCTGAGATGGCGCTGGCGCTGTTGCGCCCTCAGTCGATGTATCAGACGCCGGCCGACACCCTGGACGAACGGAGATACCACAGGAAGAGAATCATGATGGCAGGATTCCCCCTACGGACGCCCTAGTACACGTCTGGTTTGCAATATGAAACCATGTGTGTGAGGTCATTTCCCTCCGAGGGCAAAGTTTCTCAAGGGCAAGGTTTCTCAAGGGCATCTCATTTCTCCCAAGGGCATAGTATGCAGTGGCCTCTGGGCAAACGATGAGCGCTCGGGAGGCACAGCCTTGCGCATAGGCCGATATCATGTTCGCCCAAGCCAAGTCCTGCTCCATCTCCCCTCATCAAGCCGGAGCACGAAAGCCGGCACACGTACCGGCAGTGCATTGTGCTGTAATAAATGGTTTCGTTTCTTGGCACCGCCAGTAGGCAAAATTGGACGTTTGTGTCTGCACTTTACATTCCAACCATGCCAAGCCTGGCAATGGCGACCCGCTGGCGGTCCGTTCGCGGTCAATCTCGGTCGATGCCGACCCGATGGGCCCGACCGAACCGGACTTGCGACCAACCCGGATTATGCTCGAAGGGGAAGGTTCAGAGACTAGACGGGAGCCAGTGCGGCGGGGCACTGCCGTGCTCAAGATACAGCTCCTCACCACATGAGGGTGCATGTAGTGAGCTCCCCCTTGAGGGGTGAGCTACAGGGGCTAGGCCGTTCCTAGCTATGTTAGATCGCATGCTATGGAGCTAGTATGGGAGTGAGATCCGCGGCTCGGGGGCTGGTGGAGCGGCATGCCGCTCTCGTGACTGCCCATGTTTGTAAGTATATGATCTCGAGGCTGCTTAGGTGGACCCGACGACCCTCCTGGGCCCTCTGAATCGCGAGCCCTCCCTCCGCCTCAACCCCCGGCTGGGGATGGGGGCGGGACTCGTGCACGGGTGGCGCCTTGGTACTACCCTTGCCTGGCCCCGCCTGTGCTGCCACTGCCGCGGAGGAGCAGCGCGAGCTGGACGCCGGCGTCTTATGTTGTCGTTAGTCATGTCAACTCCCCGTTCATTGTTCGTTGAGCACTTTCCCCCTTCTTGTCATGTCGGCGCCTCCACATCACATTCGGCCTACTGCCGCTATTGGAGTGGCCCGGGATGTTGTGCTGGGAAGGGAGTTCTATGTGCGGCGGAAGGGGACGCGACCGAGCTGGCGGCGGATCTGGCGCTGGGCGGAACAAAGTGCGCCGGATACCGGCGTCTTACGTCGTTGCTGGTCCGGTCAAGTCCCCGTTCGCTGTTCTCTGAGCACCCTCTCCCTTCCTGTCATGTCGGCGCCTCCACCTCACATTCGGCCTAGTGCCGCTATTGGAGTGGCCCGGGATGTTGTGCTGGGGAGGGAGCTCTAAGTTCGATCGAAGGGGACGCGACCGAGCTGGCGGCGGATTTGGCGCTGGGAGGCCCGCATCGGATTCCCCTTGTGGCGCCCCGTTACTTATGGGTTGAACCCCCCCCCCCCCCCCCCCACTTCCGCTCCTTGCTGCGAGACCTCTTCGAAGCAGAGCGTCCCTACAGCGTGGAGCGGCGGCTGGCGATGCTTGGTCGGTGGCTGCCATGGCGGTTCCCGCCTCTGGTGGGTCGTAGCTGAATTTCCTGATGGATTTCTGTTTGTAATTTGTAAATGTTGTAGCTAGCAGCACATGTCATCCAATATCTGACTTGTATGTCCTATTATACTAGTTGAGCAGCCCGCCGTCACAGATATGTCGTATGTACTGTAGTCGCTAAGTTTTGTCACAGATTAGCCGTACGGAAAACGAAACACGGAAAGTATGTGACCCTCTGCATCATCATCATCATCATCATCCGTGATGACTCGCAATCTGAAATATATTCGACTATACCGTACAAACACAAACGGTCTGCGGATAAATAACGTTTTGACACCCCCGCTCCCGCCCCGCGCGCGCGAAGAGATAAAAATATTACAATGGAGATAAATTCAAAATAAGACACGAATTTATAGCGAACACTCCGACACGGATTTGCAAACAATTCATTGTTTTCTGGCCCCGCGCGGACCATATTTAATTCTCCGGGTAATCGGGGCTTTTCCCTAACCTCTTTATCTTGGGTGGCTGAATTTTGACACCGGTGCGACCTGTGTTTTACAAAGTACTCTAATCTGGAGCGGCCAAACCTGAAATGCACCGGGTCGACCCGCGTGGAATTCTGTCGATAAGTATCGGGTACTGTAGCGAATCATTTACGAAATCGAACGCGGCGTGCATGTCTGCTCATCACTCATCACATGCATGTGTCCGGGCTACAAAGCCTCATTTTCGTCGTTTGTGGTATGACCAAGCAAAGTGATTTTCCCGCATAGTTTTATCCGGAATCGTAAGATGTACGTAGTCCGTTTATATGGTAGGTATACGACGAGTACATGTATAACGGAGTAATTATTACTTCTAGTAAACGATGTAAAAAATAGTGACAATCGTACTGGATAGTGGCTGTGGTAGGTGCGGGTGTATGGACAGAAATGAATAGTGTGTGGTACATAGAGGAGACCTTTAAGCAGTTTTTCACTGGCAACCGGCAACTTCTCTCGGCCGCACACTGTCGGAGTGTCGCGGGTGAGTCGATCCGTTGTAGGCAGGTGCAAGAGTTGCATGCATATAATACCGATTCGGAGCTTAGTACTTACACATGTACTTATATTTCGTCGTGCGAGTTCCCTTATCCCTTTGTAAATAAAGTAAAGTTCGCCCCGGGTCATCGGCCGAAGCCGCCCCATCACTTGACCTCATGCGCCACCCTACTACTGCAGGTAAGGACCGTTGTCTCGTTCGAACCCGGAAGGCCTAATGCATCAATCGGGCAAACCCGGGACACGGACTTCGACGATATTGCCATGAAATGATAGAGCCGGGAATCGACCCGGGGACCTCATGAGTAGGAGACCACCGCTCTACCGAGCGGACAGACAACGAGGCATGTATCCCTTTTTGTTCCGTCGATAAGTACCAGGTAATGTAATGAACGAAATGTGTATACGAGGTCTACTAACTACTATTAGTATACAACAATATATGCTGCGAATCGATGACCCGTATACAAGGCTAAGAGCCCAGCCTCGTTTTCTAAAAGCGACGAAGACGCAATAGACTTTATAAATAATAATACAGTATCGCGGCTTCGCCGCTCTGAGAAAAGGTGGCTGGGCGCTTGTACGGTTCATCGATTCGCATATATTGTTGTGTACATCGGCCGCAAGAAGTTGCCGGTTGCCAGTGAAAAAATGCCACACACAGGCACCCCGCCCGCTGTCGATTTCGTACATCGGTACAGCACCCGATACTTATCGACGGAATTCCACACGGGTCAATCCGGTGCATTTCAAGTTTGGCCGCTCAAGATTCCAATACTTTATGGAACACATGTCGCACCGGTGTCGAATTTCGGCCATTCAAGAAAAATAAGCAAGGGATTTCAATATGCAATCGAGTCTTATTTTGCCAAAAGCGGTGCGGAGACTTTTTACACGGAAAAGCGCCATTTTATGGCTAGGAAGGTTCAGCGAAAGGGGCCGGGGGGGGAGGGGGGGGGGGGTCGGAGGAGCCGAGCAGGAGCCCGCATGGCGGAGGCGGAAAACGGGAGGGCGCTGCCGAAGGCAGCGAACTGGAAGATGGCAGACGAGTTGCTGCTGGCTGTCTTAAGTGGCTCCCGGCCGGGAGCGCGGGCAGGGCTCTCGGGCGATGGGGCAACCCGTACTACGATGGTACTAGTTGTTTTAACCGGTTGAAACCACTAACAGACCGTACGGGTTGCACTAGGACAACTAAATTTGTTAGGAAGCCCCATAAACACGTTTAGATCAAAACACAGTAGTCCGCCCCGGGTCATCGGCCCAAGCCGCTTCCATGGTGATTGATACCTGGTAATTTCCTTACTTATGTTGGTAGCCAGGCAATATATGGGGATTATAGTCGATATAGTCGCTAATTAACCCGGCGGTACATCCCCTGTCCGCTCGGTTGAGAGGTCGTCACGTATGCGAGAGGTCCAAGGAACGATTCCTAGATGGACTTCGGCAATATCGTCGGCCCGGCGTGTCCCGGCCCGGGTTTATTTACCCGCCCCGGCCGGTTGATGCATTAGCCCTTCGGGGTTCGAATGACGCAATGCTAGTCTAGGGCAAGGGCAAGGGCTATGCCAGACCTACGACTGCAGTCGGCGCAAGAGGTCAAGTGCTGAGGCGGCTTCGGCCGATGTCCCGGGGCGAACTGTACTTTAAACCCAGCGCCGGACACGCGCCGCCCGATATATCGGAAACCGGTACCTGTACTGGTGTGAATTACAAAAAGGGCATCAGTTCCCCTGTACTGATGTACCTTCAGTAGCAACTACATGGATTAATATTTGTTTTTGATTTCATCGGTGCTGCGGATGCCGCGGCGGCGCGCCATCATATCGCGTTTCGATCCTCGTCACCCCCACGACGATACGCTGCTCAGCATCGCTGCGACGCTGCGACGCTGCATTCTCTGGACGCTCTCCCTGTAACCAAAAAGTTCAACGCTGCGACGACGCGCGCTGCTCAGCAAGAGTTGCTGCTCGAGGATATTAAGACACGTGCAGTAGACACAGCTTGCTAGCCAGACCCTGAGCGCCAGTTGTGTATCTGTAACATCGACGCGGCAGAGCTGGAAGCCACCGAGGAGGCGGAGCGTCAGCTTGAGGGCGGCGGAGGTCGCTGCCGCCGCATTGAGCAAAATAGACTCGACGAGTGGAGTGACAGGTAGCGGGGAGTGAGAGCGACGCCGGCCCTGATGGCGAGGTCCCTGGCGGCCGGGCCGTGCCCCGGCTCGCGCCAGTCGGCGAGGCCGGGGAGGCTGCAGGTCGGGCGGGCGGGGCGGGCACAGATGTCGGTGGCGGTGGCACGAGCGGGCGCCGAACAGGAAGAGCCGGAGCGCTACCAGAACTCGCTCGATAGCCTCTCCTCCTCCCCCACCCTCTCGTCCTCCTCCTCCTCTTCCTCCTACGCCTCCCCGGCATCGGGCCGTAGGCAGCTTCTGGCGGGAGCCCTGGCCACCGCGGCGTCGGTGTCGGCGCCCGGCACACCCGCGCGGGCAGCGATCGGGAGCGAGTCGCAGTGGCCGCTGCGGCTGGCCCTGCCGGTGGCACCGTTCTCGAAGAAGAAGACGGTGCGCGCAGAGGCGGGGCCCGGCGTGTGGACCTTCGACCAGTGCCTCGGCATCTACTACGTCACCGTCAACCTGCGCATGACGGTAATCGCGCTGCAGGGCGGCGGCCTGTTCGTGTACGCTCCGGTGGCGCCCACGGAGGAGTGCCTCGCGCTGCTGCAACCGCTGATCGACGAGCACGGGCCCGTGCGCTTCATCGTGCTGCCCTCCGTCGCGGTGGAGCACAAGGTCAACGCCGGCCCATTCGCGCGCAAGTTCCCGGCGGCCGAGTTCTACGCCTGCGATCGGCAGTACTCCTTCCCGGTGCCACTGCCCTCGCTGTTCCTGGGCCTGCCCCGCTGGACCAAGCCGCTGCCGGAGAGCAGCGAGGACGCGGAGGGCCTGTGGGGCGGGGAGCTGCAGCACCTGGTTGCCCCCCCCCCCCCCCCCCCCCCCCCCCCCCCCACCCACCCCCGGCTGCGCCTAAGAGGGGAAACCCTCCACCCAACGCCCCCTCGGACCCTTACGTCCCCTTTCCCTTCACCCCTGCCTTTTTCGGCCCCGCAAACATCACCTGCCTAAACCAGCGCTGCACCTGGCAGCGTGCCATCTCATCAACATATATGTACTTATAAATAGCATCGCCGCGACTGCTAATCCAGAACCGTATAATATCGGCACTACCACGAGGACTATTATACACATTGCCACATAGATTTTCGCAGCTAATTAATGTGAAGAGAGGGTGGCAGTATTGATAATGAAGACCATTGTGTGCGCGGGAGCACACACACACACACACACAAAGCAATGGAGAGTGGGCCGAGCAGAGGGGTTGTGCCCGCAGGTATGCATGCGGAGCCGATGTTGCGCTGCCCTGCACACGCGCGCAGGTGCTCACCGTCAAGCCCGGCCCGGGGTCCGAGTACCAGGACGCCGCCTTCTTCCACGCGCCCTCCAAGACGCTGCTGGTGTGCGACGCCATCTCCGCCGTCACAGACGACCCGCCGCCCATCCTCACGTCCGACCCGGAGTACACGCGCGCCCTGCTCTTCCACGCGCGCGACAGCAAGGACGAGGTGGTGGAGGACTCGCCCGAGGCGCGTCGCAAGGGCTGGAGGCGCATCGTCATCCTCTCCAACTTCTTCCTGTGAGTAGCCCCCTGCTGGAAGCGATCGGGGGGGGGGATGCAATCACGCGCTTCATAGGGCTCTTTTTGCATCGGGTTGCATCGTGTCCCCCCCCCCCCCCCCTTTCCCTGATCCCTACATGCGCAAGAAGCTGTTCCTTTCTCCACTTGTACGCTCCAGACCCACCGTACATGTTCCCTTCTTATTCCTTCCGCCGCTGAATGTCCGCCCGATGATGGCCGCCTTACGCAGTCCCGGCTGCGCCGACACCAACCTCGGCCCCGGCCCAATCCTGGAGGCCCTGAAGACCCCCGGCTACCCGCTCGGCTGGGGCGGCTGGGCTCCCTTCACCTGGCGGGAGGAGGCGGTGAAGGTGTCCTTTGAGGCCTACAGCGCCAACGGCAAGCCCACCATCTTCACCATCCTCCAGATCATTCTCTCGCGGGGCGGCGACGGCGGCGCGACGCTGCGGTGGGTGGACAAGGTGAAGCAGTGGGACTTTGAGCGCGTCGTGCCGGCGCACTTCAACGCACCGCTCAACATCGGGCCTGCGGAGTTCTCCGAGACGTACGACTTTATCCGGAGGGGCGCCAACGAGGTGCGCTTCTGCGACGAGGACGTCCGCTTCCTGCGGGGCGCGGAGGAGGGCTTCCTCAACTTCTCGGTGTACAAGACCAAGCTGGGGACTCTGCGGGGCCGTCCCTGCGGCCCCCTGTAGACCTGGCGCTATGCGCCCCTATTCAAAGCCGACTTCCAGGCTTATCCATCGACCCGCACTTGGGCCGCCCCCATCGCCCCGAGCTCTGGTGCATGTTTCTTCATGCTGCGCGCTTGCTCGGAGACATGATTCGCTGCGCGATTGACATCGGAAAGCAGCAAGCGCAGCCACAAACGGGGCAGGCCATCGTCGCGCAGAAATGACCGGCGTCGCCTGGCAATAGGGAATAGACAGCGTGTGGATATGGCAGTGGCGGGCACCACCCGTCGAGTCAGCGGCACGCTAGAAGGTGTGCGAGCCGCAAGCCGCCGTAATCGGACACCTGCGATCGCCCGAAAAGGAAACAATGCTTGAACACATATGAACTTTATACATAATCGATGCTGCGGCGTTAGTATGCAACGCTGTGCGCAGTGGTGCATAATCAAACCAAATAACGCAGTGTTATTTTACCCGCCGTATGAGTGAGCCCATCATATTTATCCAAGGTAGTAATGCAGGTATGTACACAGCAGATGAATCGCAACGCCAGGCTCACATGGCCAAAGTGCAGCACAACAGCGCCATAAAATGTTGCATGCGGCCGCTCTGCATTAGGTGTATGTAGTATATCGTGCACGATGCCACAGGCAGCACATGCCACAATGTCGAAAAGGAAGTTGATAGGTGCGAACGCCGCATTCGAAATTGCCATACATGCCATGGTCTTTCTCTCTTTTGATTTATGTGGCATCTTATATAATTACATGAGCTAGCAGCAGAAGGCGATATCGGAAATCACCAAAATAAAAGGCAATCAGAAAGGTCTCTACAGCGACTGCGGGTGGAAGCAGTAACATGAGAAGACGCAGAGTGGGCACGAGCACACGCATCAGACTTGGCCATCTGCACACCGGCACAGAGAATGCCGCCCAGGGTACCATGCACGCAAGCCGAGACCCGCTGGCATCTTATATCTCATTTAACTTTATATAAGATATATTGTGTATATGTTGCTTTCTCCGAAACCCTACCTGCTGCTCAGCGCCCACCTGCAGCTGTGCCAGCACGGGCTTGGCTGCGCACAGCGGGTACGTGACGATGCATGGTGATTGATCATTTCGCGGCATCATTCTGATTGATGACTTGCTGCAGGCTGAACGATTTAGCATGTGGTTGCACAGGTAGGATATGCCAGACGATGGTTACTGGTCGCGGTTTACCTCCTGGCTGGTGTAGGAAGCGCTGCCCCCTGGTGTAGACTGCTGCGCAGGACAATAATGCAGACTGTAGGCAGAAACGAGTTTCCTCATACAGCCCTTTATAACTAGACGTTCCGCAGTACAACTCCCTAGCTAGTGTGTAGCACAAACGGCAGTGTGATGTATGATGTTGCATGTCGTTGAAGTAGCCGTTTAAACGGATTTCAACAGGTCGCACGATTCCACCTATCTGACATCGTTATTTTCGAATATTAATGCCATGCTGCACACATGTCCGCAATGAATGCTGATATGTATACACATCTCCTGAATAATACTACCATTGGGATGTATGTCTTACACAAAGTTACCGTATACTATTATTATCATTCATGTTTTCATTTAAAATGCTTTGGTGACTACTGCTGTAGCATAAGTTTATGTAAGTTATTCGCTACAGGTATGGTAGTGTAAATACAGTAATACGAATGACCCGGCTTGCGGCACCCGCTTCGGCGCTGGTCGCGAGGTCGCCGCGACGTCGATATTCTGTGGTCGCTACTCGTAGCGAATAAGGATTTGGCCAGTGAGATTTAATTTTCGGTTTTAGGGTCCTTTTCTGGCCGAAATCGGAGGGGGGGGGATTTATTCAGTATCCCCCCGATAATTGTGTAGCCAGTACATTGGCAGTACTTCCCAACATTACTGCAACCGGGCCAAATATTGTAAATATGTATGTTTAAAATGGTTACATGGCCAACTGTTGTTGTGCGCACACTCACGCAGAGTAGTGTGGGTATGTACGCGCCGCCACCTCCACGCCGCTGCATGCAGCTGCATGCATATCTGCCGGTGCGCAACCCTGAGCAGGAAACACCATTACACCAACATGTGCCAGTTCCTAGCGCCGGAGGGGTCCGTAAGCGGCCGCGTCGTCGAGCTAGTACCAACGGCGCGAAGGCAAGCAACGCCAACTGCACTGTGAAAGTGGCCGTGACATGGGATGGCAGGCTACTCGGTGGGAGGGCAGCGCTGCATGTCTTTGACGAGCACTGGCTACAAGCACACACTTGCTCTGAGCTGATGCGGCATGTGGCGAAGTACATATATAGACCCGGAGCTGTCCTTTGATCTCGTGGAGCAAGTGACGATGGTGTGCGTGGACCACGAGGACATAGTCACAGGCTCGGGGCGAAAGCGACGGCGGCCCTCAACCATCCCTAAACTGAACACACTGGCGCTTGTAACGCAGTTTGCGGGCTGGCAGTACGGTGCACAGTACTTTAAAATAGAATATTACCCAGCTACAGAATTTCTGGAGGGGGGGGGGGGGGGGGGGGGGCAAATCGGAGGGGGGGGGGGGGGGGGGACCTAAAACCGACAATTAAATCTCACTGGCCTTAATGTGATGAGGAATTCGCTATCTGTGGCCGGGATCTCGGCCTACCGCAGGGGGCTACCTATCGATCGGCGATGCCTGCGACGAGCACCGTGCCAATACGTACGCCGCAGTCACTACCTATCTATACGAGGAAACCAATTCCTCGTACCGAGTCACTGCGAACGAGGAATAAATAAACATAGTCGCTATTTGCTCCTCGTACCAAATCAATGCGATGAGGAAATCGGCCTTTTTTTTCGCCTCCGGGACAGAACTGGCACCAGTGTAACCCTTGCAGCGTCTCTACGACGGCCGTTTGGGCAGCAACCTAGTTACGGAAAGCCCTGGGTAGGCGACGCTCTGTCATAGTCATCAAGCAAATTGCCGAAGCATTCTGCAAGACTAATTGAAGGCCAGGGACGGAATTTCCAATAGTGTTGGATCGCCGTGCTACAAGTGCTTTCCATTATTTACATCGCGCACCCACGCAGAATCCAAGCCGAACCCAAAAGAGCGTCCCCGGGACTAGGCCAGACATCGTCCAACAGTACGTTAGCGTCCTACCGCACGCCCATGCATCTCCTAGATCCGCACACGCAAGACAACCAGTACGAGGTACACCGAACATCGCCCCGGTCAGCAGCCCGCCCGCCAACCCGCCAGCCAACCACATTTCAAAGGGAGGTAGGCTCAACCGAGAATAGCCGACGTATGCGCATGCTTGCTTACACGGGAAGGGTTGGGGGCTTGCGCCAAAAACCCACAAAAAGGGCGGGAGGGCGGGTTGTGCAGGTAGGAGGCCGGCACAAAACTACGAGGGTGGTCCCACCTAGCAGACGATGATGATTTTATAGGACTCGTCCGCGCGGGTACCGGGGTGACGACCGATGAACCCGTCGAGTGCGGCACGCAAAGTGATGTGTTAGTACGGCCGCATTAATCCAAGCACCAATTTGAATTGATGCCGCCAATACACGTGTGGGAATGTTGTGTGACCGCCACGTCAAATTTGCGTGGCGCAGAGGCCGCGAGTAGCATGTGTCGACACCCGCATCTATAGGGTTGCTTTGGAGGAGAGATTGACATAGGAAACCCCATCAATAACACGAGCCTTCAAACATTTCAAAGGGAGGTAGGCAAAGGGGATTAGCCACCTCGATTTGTACGAGTGTGGAGAGCGGCGGTGAGGGCGGCGCCCAACGATGAGGGGGCGCTGCCGAGAAGGCTGCGGAGGACTTGCGTGGGGGAGCGCAAGCAGAATATAAGCGCGGTGGCGCGGGAATAAGGGAGCGTAGTCGGGCCGATGTAGGCGTTGATCACCGCGAAATTGCGGGCCCATCCAACCCATTAGTGGATTTGGTCGAAAGGCACGCCGGCTGCGTTTACGCCCAACGCAATGCCCTTACTCAAGCACTGCGAGGTCCTCACGGAGCCTTCCGGGGGGGGGTTCGATTGATGCGGCCAATGACCCGCGTGAGCCAATCTCCGAGACTGAGTCGCGGCGTTCCACGAGAGGGGCGTGGTAGCGCTATCGTTGGGGAGTGCCCACAAGCGACCATGTTGTTTGGCGGCGGCCGGGAAATAAGCACGGCGGAAGAAGGCTGTCCAAGTCACTCGGCACACGGCGGTGGCCGGGAATTGAAGGATGGGTTTGAACCCGCCGTCTCGACGTTTCCGATGACCCCGCCTCCTCCCATTGACAAATGAGAGGGTGTCTCATGCTGTGGGCGTCGACGGCCAAGGCATGTCGTTGAGCCGGCAAGAGACGATGGACTCGCCGGTGGAGTATAGCATGAACGTCGAACACACAACATAGCCGTCGCTGTTGGCTGCCAAGGATGTTGGCTGCCGTAGTCGGTGGTAGACGTGGGAAGAGCGGTGTCGAGGTAGTCGACTAGAAGGTCGGTAATGACGTCGCACGCGGCAGGGGGGCGCGTTGGGGCTATATACTTGTTAATGGCAGGGAGTTGCTAGAGCTAAAAAGGTTGGCTTGCTTTATGTCGATGATGATAGGACTAGTTGCCGGGGGCAGTGTCATCGCGGCCGGTGTGACGCAGGAAAGTGTTGGCGGCGGAGAGGTGGGGCTGCACGGAGCCGGCACCGATGGTGCCGCAATCGGCTAACCGGGCGTGGTAGTGGACGCACGTCGGTTGCCTCGTTGCAGTCCGACTAGCGGTGAGATGCCTTCCTCGTCGATGCACAAGTAAGTGAATCACGGCGTTCTTGAAATGCCGATATCGCGATTTCCTCGTACTCGCCGCGAAGCTCTTTTACTACTTGGTGCAATACACCATTATGTCAATTTTGAGTACAGGTACGACAATCAAAAATCCGCCACGGTCGTACGTAGACTTCTTGAGCATCGTCGAATTAATGGGGGGGGGGGGGGGGGGCACATTTGTGTCGGGTAAGATCGGCCCGGGAACCCCTTCCCATTTTGCTTTAAGTGCTAATATCTCACAGATAGCTAGTGAGATAGTACATACGTTACGCAGTATACCTGGGGATCAAAACGGGAGGACAGTCGAAAACCGGACGGCGGATCTATATAGATGGCGGCATCCTAGAAGATTCTACGGGCTTTAAAGATCTACTTATTTGCCGCTTTTTTATTTTCGATGTAATTCGATGGGATGTAGTACTTATGGCAATATATTGGGCGGTACTCGTATACACGCACGACGTGAACGGTATCGGCCGTTCAGGAACGGCGTGAAGCAGCGAATCTTGCCCTCGTAGTTGGATTAGGTAATGGCCGTGAGCGAGGTTAGTAGTGATGAGATCGATGAATCACCTTGGAGCCCATGTTGACGTATGTGCTATACATGGCCTCGATGCTGCCCCGCATGAGCTCGCTCCATGGTGCCTTAGCTTCGTTTCGGCGTCCGCGATGGAGGAATTGGGGGCTTCGTATCTCGGCGGGCACACAAATAAAACGCGCCGTACGCCGTCGTGGGGTTGGTCGTCGGCGTCGTTTGGGTGGCGACGACGGGGTTGGGTGTAGCACGAAGGGGATGCCACGAAGGGAAGGTGCTGTGGTAGCCGCGCACTTCGTAGCGGGCGTCCCGCGAGTACATGGCTCGGCGAGTTGCACATGACCGGGAGATGTGCGGGCGGCGGATGGATACAGTTAGCGTGGCAGGTCGTCGAGCTGATTGAGCTAGGAAAGGGGGGGGGGGGGTACGGTGTAGACTCGCTCGTGATGCGGAAGGGCCGCCATGTTGAAGTCGGAAGGGTTGGCTCATGCGAGAGTAGTGGGAGGTTGAGGACCCGGACATGTTGGTATGTTGTCAAGGAGTCCCGCCCATGCCGCCGGCTTATGTGCAATGTAGCTTGGAATAAAGGCACACCCATAGGCATGTCCTCTAAACGCCATTGTGTGGGTCGGCACGGGGGAGCACCCATCATTCGGCCTTGTCGGCCATTGGGGCCTCGGCTTTAGGACTTAGGCCGAATAGTCGTCTAGCCATAGATAGTCCTAAAGCAGGAGCTGAGTCAAGGGCCCATTGCTGGATCGTTATTCCACACGGCCAGGAATAATGAGCGGAGATTTGGGAAAAGGGATTCTTACAATACCGGAATGCCGGTAACCTGGGTGCCTTACCCTTGTTGGCGGTGTCACTGGCAAAGGCAGCCCGCGGTGCAAGTGCCTTGCGCTCCAGGCGAGCGATCTTGAAGTTATATTGTCGCGGTTGCCGCCGCTGCCATCGGACGGTCGCGGTCGCTGCGCCGATGGCAACCGCCGAAACGTTGGCGAGCCAACGACGTCTTCGCATCGCTCGCGATATTTGCGGTGTAGACGCGGTCCTTGTAGAGCTTTAGCAGCTTGGTGAGTTCAGGCGATGCCAAGTTCTCCGTGCCGGGACAAAGGCAACGCTCGCGGACGATGACGTCACTCGGGGGCAAAAGAATCGCCGTTGTGCAAACGCGTGTCCTATTGCTTGCAAAGGTAGGCCAAGCGCAACCTATGCCCGTCGTCGACGGCCTCCATGCTGGGGACGACGGCATCAATTCACATTCCAAACGTAGGCGTGATGTCGTCGGTGACGCACGCCGCATCCAATGCACAATTTGCGCAACTCGATGGCCATGCTAGCGATCAAGGCCCCATAGCTCGCGGCGTGGCACTCGTCCGCTGTCGCCGGTTGACGAAGACGAGGGATACCAGGCATATACTAGAGCACGCGGTCAAGGGCGATGGGGAAAAGCCCATGGCGTCGCAGGTTCTCGGAGGGCAAGCCGTTCTCGAAACCGGGTGGAGCAGTGGCGAGGGTGGTTCTCCACTCAAGGCTGTGGGGTTCGCTCGAGAGAGCGAAGGTCGACGTACGGATATTATAGTCCTTGTATTGCACCGCCGGTGTGGGACTCGTTTCTTCCCAAAATGTCGGCCTCTCGCCGGTAACAACCGACATGATATGAATCTCTTGTCAGAATATCCAAGAACATGGAAAGTTGCTCCTAGATGAGCTGCGTCATCCTCCCGTCATCCGCCGCACGACGTCCGGCCTCGATGCGTTGAAAAGCAGTGGCCGATGTTTCGACGCCATCGACAACCGACGTGTGCCATCTTGGGGTAGGTGAGTGAACCGCTGCCAGAAGTATCGTAGGGGTCGTCCGGGAGAGATCCGCAAGGGGATGAAATGGCACAACCTTGGCTCGAGTTTGTCATGAAAGAGCAACGCAAGAGGAGGGTGGAAGGTTTTGTATCGTTTCCGAGGGCATGAGCACCCTGGGTGCACGGTCCGAAACCACGATTTAGTGTTGTGCATGCCGCGGAGGATGGCACAAGACGCAGAGTGTGGACCCATCTAGCTGACGATGATGATTGTATAGGACTCGGCGGGTACTGGGTGACATGTCGAGTGCAGCACCCAAAGCCGTAGTGCCGTACTACGTACGGCATTAATTCAAGCACTAGCGGCGGCCGGTATAGGTGTGTGATTGCTCTGTGGCCGCCACATCATATCTGCTTGGCGCATAGGCCGCGGGTAGCATGTGTCGACCCCCACAAACCCTTGTTTTGGAGGAGGGTTGGAGGAGGGAAAGAGGACGATACCCGAATAACAACTAAAACATTATAGGTAAGCGCGCAACAGCCCGTATGGGTATGACGAATGAATCTTAGCCAAGTAGAGCAGCGTGCGCACCCCGCCGGTTCGTACCAGGGTTGCGCTAAAGGGCATGCAGTTCGGGGTACTTCAGCTATAGGAGAGTCGGCGATGCTTACCACATTGTTTATCCTAACTTCAGCTGAATTCAGTTCAGCCTCAATGCCTCCCGGAAATGGCCTAAATACCCCGCCCGACCTGAAGTCCCTGTAGAAATATGAGTTTTAAGTGTGGAGCCCGCCAGTAGCACTGACTACCTATGTGAGCTCTAGGCGAGAGGCTTTAGCATAGACAAGGAAAAGGTTCGCAGTAAAGGACAGTTACAGTATACCGGGGTGTACACGGCTTTATACAACTATCGGCTAAGCAGTCGGTCGCATGCGCATGCATTAGGCTCGGATATGCCATATAGGCTTGGAGTCATCAGGGAGTCATCGGGGCGTAATGGCTGACGAGGGCAATCATGATCACGTGTAACATGTGCGCAGTCTATCTACGCGTATGGGTGGATGAGCAGTATGTATATAAGCGTGCTAGTATATAAGTGAGTGGACAGTATGAGTATGGGTGTATACATGAATGCGGGTATAGGTATGCAGGTAGGGTTATGGTGGTAACCCTAACAACCTTTGAATAGTAATCCGGAGAGATATTGTTCCCTGCCGCCCATTAAGTGTCGTACGTGGCGTGACCGTATATGGCCCATGTGTGTGGCGGATAGTATGAATAGCCCCCTATCAGTAGATTAGCTATTATAGACGCGATGATTTGCAAAATATTCACGAACGGTGGAAAACGATCTGAATTCGTGTAATATGTTATGAATGATAGGTTTGGTAGCGCGATATGTCATCCTTGGCGCTATTGACCATGCTTCCCGGCTGGCGGCTGCTCGACGCCACGATATGCTGGAATGAGAACCGCACCGCACATCACACACTGCCACACCACTTTCGCCTCACCACATCATACACTCTTGCCGCACGATACCAACGAGTGTGGATGCTGCGGAGCCAGCCGCGGAGCCTACTGCAGTGAACGCCGGCGAGGGTGGCGTTCCGGTGTCATCGGGAGGGGATCAGCATACGCGACCGCCAACATCGCGGCGGCGGCATCACCCCACGGCCGTGCCGCTGCCCGCACCCTGCTAACCGCCGTAGCGATGGCAACTCGTCCCAGTTCCCTACCGCACCTACTCGGCCCGTGTCGAATACCGGCGGTCCCGTGGTGTCACACATGTAACAATATGTTCAACCGCACAAAATTGCCACTGCTATGCGCCGCTGTTGGGAAGGGGGGATCTTCTGGCCTGAATTCAGTTTGATACCTGCTACTATGGTTAAGAGATGGCAGGCCCTGAGAGCAACTCAGTCTTGGCGGTGGAGAGCAGCACACATTACGTTGTAATCAATTTCAATTTCAATTTCAATTTGATACCTGCATACCTAAACTGAACATACTTCTACTGAAGTCCGTTCAGCTGAATTCTGTCTACTGATTTCAGCTAAATTCAGTTTAGCCTGAACTAAATATACTTCCAAGGTGCACTTGAGCGCAACCCGGGTTCGTACCATCACGATCGAACCAGTATATACGAACCCACCGACCATCGCCTGGGCGCGCGGGCCCGACGACCGTCCTCGGCCCTCGGAATCGCGGGCTCTTCCTCCGCCTCCACTCGCGGCTGGGGATGGGGGCGGGGATCGTGCACGGGTGGCGCCTTGGTAGCCTTGGCCCCGCCCGGGCTGCCACTGCCGCGGAGGAGCAGTGTGAGCTCCACACCTGCGTCTCACGTCGTTGCTGGCCCGGTCAAGTCCCCGTTCGCTGTCCTTTGAGCACCATCTCCCTTCCTGTCCTGTCGGCGCCTCCACATCACATTCGGCCTAGTGCCGCTATTGGAGTGGCCCGGGATGTTGTGCTGGGAAGGGAGTTCTACGTTCGGCGGAAGGGGACGCGACTGAGCTGGCGGCGGATCTGGCGCTGGGCGGAACAACGCGCGCCGGATACCCGCGTCTTACGTCGTTGCTGGTCCGGTCAAGTCCCCGTTCGCTGTTCTCTGAGCACCCTCTCCCTTCCTGTCATGTCGGCGCCTCCAAATCACATTCAGCCTAGTGTCGCTATTGGAGTGGCCCGGGATGTTGTGCCGAGAAGGGAGTTCTACGTTCGGCGGAAGGGGACGCGACCGAGCTGGCGGCGGATCTGGCGCTGGCGGAACAATGCGCGTCGGACACCGGCGTCTTACGTCGTTGCTGGCCCGGTCGGCTCTCCATTCCCTACTCGTTGAGCACTTTCCCCCTTTCTGTCACGTTGGCGCCTCCACATCACATTCGGCTCAGCGCCGCTATTGGAGTGGCCCGGGATGTTGTGCTGGGGAAGGCGTTCTACGTTTAGCGGAAAAGGACGCGGCCGAGCTGGCGGCGGATTTGGCGTTGGGTGGCCTGCGTCTGTTGCACGCCCGTGGCGCCCCGTTCTGGGTTGGACCCCCCCCCCACTTCTGCTCCTTGTTGCGAGACCTCTACTTCGAAGCTCCTTTCCTGTCGGCGCCTTCACATCACATTTGGCCTAGTAAGTGCCGCTATTGGAGTGGCCCGGGATTGTGTGCTGGGGAGAGCGTCCTTACTGCGTGGCGCGGCGGCTGGCTGGTGGCGATGCCTGGTCGGTGGCTGTCATGGCGGTTTCCGCCTCTGTTGGCCCATAGCTGGATTTTCTTCTGGATTTCTATATGGATTTCTTGAATTTTGCAGCTGGCTCATGATGTAACCAGTAGTCGCTAAATAATCTCTAGTCGCTACTACCCGTTAACCACGACGCAGTCATCCGCTATAATAGACGCCCGCGCCACCGTACCTCCCAATAAATCCACAATAGGAAGGACGAAGGGGGGCAGGACCCATGGCATGATATCCGGGCACCACCAGCAATACATCACCCGGCCGGAGCCCACCACTACACATCGCCCCGACCCCGTTATTCCCACGAACGACATCGCTTGTTTGAGATTTCGGGGTTCTGCGATCGTGGAAAATTCCAAACGACGTCGCCCAAACTCACCCCCGTGAGCACTACGAAGATGACCTGGGCGACGTCCTGACGACGAAAATATTATTGGAAATGGAAGCGTGAGCGCATGCTGCTCGCGGCCCGAGGGCGTGTCGACGTCGCCCCGGCGAGTGCACCGCATGCTCTACAACAGCCCCGCAACCAACGACAGATCCCTGTAACCCAACCCATAACGCCCGGGCGAGAGCACAGCACGCGCTACGACAGCCAAGCAAGAGTCATCCATCCGCCGGGGCGCTGGGAGGCAGAGAAACGCATCGCGAGCGCAGCCAGCGCTGCCGATGGCGCAGTAGCGGAGTAGCCACCGCCAGTGCACCCGCGCATTAGCACAATAGCACCCGCGCCCGCGCACCCCCCCCCCCCCCCCCCCCCCCCAACCCCCCAAGTAGCACAACAGCCCCCCGCGTGTGATCACGCAGAGCCTCGCCCAGGAGCCGGCCATCCCACGCGCCAGACCGCCAGGACCCCATAAAACGCACGGGCCCGCTACAGGTAACGCCTCGCATGCGCTCGCAGCAGCGCCACTAACAACGCCCGCCGGGCGGGGCATCACCAACATGCATGTTAGAGATACGGCCACACGCGTACTGCCTTTATGTAGTACTTTATTTGCTGTGCTACACATGCCCTGCCCTGTTTTCGACCTCCTCTAGCCCGCCCATAGCCCGCCCGCTCCATAGCCCGCCCTCTCCGTACGGGCACCCATTCTTTTGTTTTTTTGGCCGCCCCCGAGACTGGACTGGCAGCACCAGCATCAGCGAAACCCATTCTTGTGTACAGGTACAGGTACCTGGCCCACTGGCTGGTAGGGGTCTGCCGCGGGGTCCCAGCATCATATATGCTGATGGGCTGCGATCGCTCGGGACAACTAAAATATATATATGGCCTGGTACCGACAGCTTGTCGCCAGTACCAGTACTGATTATCGTATCTGCTCATACGAGTGATAGCCGCTAGCGACCATTCTTACTCCTTACTACTTCCATAGTTGCTGTTAGGTCTGTTTGTAGTGCGCATTTGTGAAAGCCCTGATGTAATATAAATGTTTTACTACTTCCATAATTATTCCCTAATGAAATTACGGAATTTGTTAAATGAGCTGTCTGCACAAGGCGATCAGGAAAGTACTCGAAAAGGAAATAGAAAACATCCACTACCGCAGCAACTGCATTATTATTGTTTAGTAATTTTTTAATCCTTATTTTCACGCTTAGTTTCAGGCTTATATTTCTCTTCTGCTGGCAACCGTTCACACCTGTTTTTAGCTCTAATTTTAGTGCGCAAGGATTACATGTTCAAGCACGGCTGATGCAACAATTAGTTTTTAATCCTTACTTAGGCCAGTAAGAATTCTTAGTGTGTTTTCGGTGCCATATGTCGCTCAAAACAGGAGAAGGGGGGGGGGGGGGGGGGGGGGGGGGGGGGGAATTTTGTAGCTGGGCAAAGTTTGGTAGCTAGTACTTTCCGCTTTGCTTACCGGCTCCAACTAACCGCCGTACCGTACGCAACGCACAACCCTCGCCAGCACTGCCGCCGCCGCGCTAGGCCGGCATGATGGTGTTGCCCCGAGCGCAAATACCTATCAGTCCACAACCACTCCTACCTCACGTCGCCAGCCTTCGGCTTGGGTAGCTGACACCATGTCGGTATCCACCAGGCACACCGTGAAGGGGGAGGTGAAGTGGGACGGCGGGGAGTTTTCGGGTTTTCCGATAAGCCCGTGATCTACCCCCTAGAGCAGGATTGGCTAGATGCCCGTACCGTGCGCAGCAAGCTATAGAGTATGCAGTGAACGACCTGGACCCTAGCCTATCCTTTGAGCTCGTTGAACACATTGTAGTGGTTGTCGTGGAGTATGAGCTGTTCAGTTCGCCATCCTCGGGCAATAAGAGGCGGCATGTGACCGGCGAGTCCGGTGGCAGCCGCATGCTCCAAGACAACCTAATGTGTGGGATTCGATGGAAGAGGTGCCCACGCACTCGGTCTCACTTCGAGTTAGCCTGGTGGGCACACGCCAGAAGGGGAGGAGCAGCCATAGAACACTACTGCTGTATAATCGTGTGCTTTGTGCTCTCAATTCTGCCCTCGTGCATTGATATGCACACCTACGTGTGTGGCAGTTTGCCCCTGCACAATATATGGACAATTGCAGCACCTTTCCAATGGACACTGATGTTACCACTTAGTTACTACTTTGTACTTAACACAGTACATCAGCCAGCTACAAAACTTGTGGAGGGGCGGGTCAGATTAGAGGGGGGGGGGGGGGGGGGGGGTACCTAAAACACATTAACAATTCTGACTGGCCTTATCTAAACCACTTCGAATAAACTCGTTACTCGTATGGCATCGCGCGCCCCAGTCTGACCGGGCAGGCTCGCCGAGCAGCATCAGGACAATGGCCATGGGAATATGCTCGCTACAGGTAGCGACTACCTGTACCAGATCGATTAAACGACCCTACTCAACCCGTCCCCTCATCCCACTGCCGATAGCAAGTGTCGTCTTCCAAAAAGCACCCGCTCGTGACGCGATCGAGTCCCAATGGCTCATCGAACCTGGTGGCCCCGACGCGTCTCTCCGTAGTTTGGTTGCCAGGTCCCAGCTCGCACCTCCGCGCGGGCGCACCTCCCCCCCCCCCCCACCAGGGCCTAAGAGCGGTGTGTCCATATTTCACAGGCGCATATCTGCCGGACGACCGCAGGATGTCCTCGCTTGCCGGACTCGCTGCCGTCCCGGTCCTCGGCGGGTCTCTCTACATTGGCTTTCTCGCAGCCGCGCAGTACGCTGATCTGGCGGTGCAGCGCACGGAGGCGCAGGGACGCCGAGTGCTCCCCCGTCCCTGGTCGATAGTCTCCGACGACGCCCGTGCGTGGGGCCACTGGTTAACGCTCGCGGCGGCGTGCGCCTTCGCGGCGACGGTGCCAGCAACGTCGGTCTGGCAGAACAGCGCGGCGGGAGGGGGCGGCGATGCGCCGATGGTCGTGTCCGCCAGCCTCGCGGCGGCGGCGTTCTTTCTTATGGCCATGGTCCCCCACCGGGACAGCCGCTCGGCGCCAGGCGTCACACTCTCGGCGGTGTGGCACCTCGTCACCGCAGGAGGCTTCCTGGGGCTTGGCACCTTCCACGCCACCCGCAGCATGTTCTTCGCGCTAGACTCATTCGAGACCAGTGCCGTATTCGCGGCTCGAGCCGCCTTCGTGTCCGTGATGGGTTTGTGCGTGCTGGCCCAGCTCTGCGGCGGCCTGTACCTGTATTTCCTCTCCGCTAAAGCCTTCAACAAGCACTACTACCCGATGGACGGCGGGAAGCCCGACCTATCCAAGCTCTCCGGCGCGGAGGACCTCCTGCTCCGCCGTAAGATGTTTTTCCTTTTTGTGCTGCAAGCCATTTGGGGCATCGCCTACGGTGCTTTGATTGCGACCTGCGCGGCTGAGCTGTCTCGGCTGAACACGGGTGACGCCCTTGCCGGCGCAATTGTGGCGGGCGCGGCGAGTGCCGGATCGATCATCTTGAGCGCCGCATCATACGGCTACTTCACTTGCCGGGCATGATAAATCAGAGCAAGGGGGCGAGGAGCGAAGCAGTCGTATACACTGAAAGGATGGCGGGCATGCGGGACTGGCGTTGGGGCCAGATCGGCGCATCGTATATAGTTTAATAATATATATAATGTTACCAGGTATCCGTGACGATTATGTTCAGTATACATCTGTCTGAGCTAGAACATACCGGCGGTGCGACAGATCTCCGAGCAGCACATGGCAAAACCCCTTCCATCAGCCGTCATGAAACATTTGAAGTTCTGCGCGCGTATTTTGCGTCGACTCTCGCGACGTCACGACAGCGGCTGTTGCAATACGCAACGAATCGTCGGCGGTCGAGTGGGAGGCGGTGGAGGAGCAGCTGCACGGCGCCGATGGCAAAACCTATCGCGGCGTCCTTCAGTGCATTCGCCGAGCTGCATGAGACGGCGTAAACATATTGGCCACGGCATCGGTAGCCGGAGATGTCGACATAGGTGGTCCGGAGATAAGACAAACGGACCTACGTCAGACGGCAGCAATGACTGGCAAATGGATCCGCGAGTGTTCGCCGACCCTGTAGAATGACGATTAAACAGTCAAGCTGCTCGAATGGGCAGAGGGGCAGGACTGCTGTACCACGGTGAATGACTTTGGCGCAGTGGTTAGGCCGGCAATGTATCGGCAAAGCAGGTCGAATATGCTGCGACGGGGTGTGCAGTCTCGCTGCAGCACGGGGAAGCTCCGGTACAGTCGCCTTATCTGTCGTTGGGCAACTGCAGCCGGAAATCTGGCCATCTTACAGTAAGCGTGGATTCAAGGCTGCCCCTTGGATGAAGAAACCTGACACATCTCAGTCTGTGAAGGACACATGAAGGTATTGCGACATTGGGCGTGGGATCGTGGCTGCCCCTGGGCCCAACAGGACGACTGGATTGCGGGATGGAGGCAGCCAGCGGGGGTCACCTGGAGATGCTACAGTGGGCGCGGGAGGGAGGTGGTTTCTTGAACCATGAGCTGTGCTGCTCCGCAGCGTACAGCGAGCATCTTGAGATACTGCGGTGGGTCAGAGACCGCGGCTGCCCATGGGGCTGAAGCGTGTGCATGGATGGCGACAGCCAGCATGGGTCACCTGGAGGTGCTGCGGTGGGCCAGGCATCATTGCTGCCCCTGGGATGAGAGGACTTGCAGCTGAGGGAGGACACGTGGCAATCCTGCATTGAGCGAGGGAGCATGGTTGCCATTGGGAGGAAGGCGACATTGCTTGTGCAGCTGGACGAGGAGGGAACCTGGAGGTGTTGCAGCAGGGCTTCCCTGGAATGAGCGCATCTGCAGTGCTGCTGCAAGAGGAGGTTGCCTGAGGTTGTTGCTGCAATGGGCGAGGGCGCAGGGCTGCCCTTGGAGTGAGGAAACCTGGCATGAAGCAGCCAAAGGAGGGCACCTCAAGGTGCTCCAATGGCCCATGGGGCAAGGGTGCCCGTGGAATGAGCGCGCCTGCGCTGCAGCACCTGGAGGAGATGGAAGAGGGAACCAAAAGGTGCTGCAATGGGCCAGGGAACAAGGCTGTCCACGGGATGAGAGCACATGTGAGTGGGCGGATCAAAGTGGGAACCTTGAAATACTGATATCGGCAAGGAACAACGGCTGTTCCTGGGACGAACGCTCCCGCATTGAGGTCGCTAATGCCTGTGAAAACACACATGTGGAGAATCGGGTGCAAAAAAACATGATTTCTTTGAAACAGGCGCCACAGCAGCAATTTGGGTGCGTGGAGTACGAGATAAGTTCAAATAAGGCTGGAACATCTAGATTTTAACTGCTGATTTATGGCTTGGGCAGCCCAGAATCTAAACCTAGATTCCCCTGCCTCACCTATTGCGTAAATTCGGTGCATGGAGTCCAGCCAGGTAGCAAGCAACACTGTGTCGTGCTACAATTTTTGCCATGTTTACTGCATGACGTCGTGCTTGCTGAACAGCAGCTCAATACTACATTAGATCATAACGTGGTCATGCCAATTCTCCATTCCATTCTTATGATTCAAGATACACAATCACACTACTGCTGGTTTATGCTGATAACATGGATGGTGAGACACACTGCTGCCATTTGCGCATATGGCATCGGCATCCTTCTACTACGGCATGCCTCCAATATGAAGCCATGTAAAGCTGCACTGTTTGTGCTGTGTTTCACTACTGCTGCTCAATTTATTGATGAAATAAAGACATGCTGTGATGATAAGTATGCGTGGTGTATATACATTTGTATGGTATGCTGGTATGGTTAAAAACGCCCGGCTCTGAGGCCCCGGGGTGGCTGAAGGGCATGCATTATCCATCCGGCCCCAATTTGGTGCCTGGTTGCAGCCATGGAGATGTACACTGAGTGACCGTGTCAGATTCACGGCTCAGCAAATCGTATTATATCCGTTATGTAATTGTATGGTAAATTACGAAGGGATCTTCAGTATCGACACTCGTAGGCCTCAGTTTATTCGGGATTGGCGGTACGGCCACTTCCCTATGTTTATGTACATATATGTACATATATATATATATACATATATGTACAGAGATCTATATATGTATATTATATATTGTATGTAGTTCTATATTTCTATACACACACATATATATACATAGGGCTGCTATGCCTAGTGTCGACGAGCGGAATGAGACTATGGCCATGAATGCTCCTCGCACTCCGGCACAACAATCTTAGCCCCACCTTTCCACTCAATCTTGATCCTAATGAGTGCACTGCTCCTGCTGTGGATGGTCGCCCGGCGGGCGGATGTTTTTTGCGTGTGGTTCTTCAGTGATGATTGTTATGATTTCTAGCTTGCATGTAGCTCGTTCTACTCTGCTCCTATGCTTTAGATCATTCTCACAAGAAGTGATATTTTGGCCATGATGACTGTGATGTGCTTATACGTTTGTTGTTACGTTGACGCTGCCTCCGCCGGTCTTGCTGACTCTCGGTGCACACTGAGGCTACATACAGTTGTGTGTTGTGTCACAGTAGTGCCTTGAAAGGCGGGCACAACGGTGAGATCTGAGAGTTTTCAGAAGCGGTGGATGTAGCCGTACGCAGCTTGCGGAGTCCAGCAACTGAAGACCGGTGATGTATAGTAATGAAAATGCCGGTTTTCACAGTTGTCGGTCCGCCTATATTATAAGGTGCCCGCGTTGCTGAGGTAGTATTCATGATCTCGTCATACCGGAACGGTCTACTTTTTCTTTCGCCCCCGGGACAAGACTGGCACCAGTGAAACCCTTGCAGCGTCTCTACGACGGCCGTTTAGGCAGGAATCCAGTTAATACGGAAAGCCCTCGTTGGGTAATGTCACTTTTTCCCTTTTGCGATACGGCGCTGACCGTTGCTTTGATGATTTGGCGGTAATGAGTTGAAGATGATCTCTGTGGTACGGGCTTGATTGGCACTGCTTTGGCTGAATGGCCTAGCGCAGAAGTTTTCATTCGTAATGAAACTCCTACAATGTAGAAATTGCGCGGATTCTCCCGTATTGCTGGCCGAATGTAGAAAAACATAGGAAAATGTAGGAAGTTATCTTTCGTAAATGAAACTCCTACAATATAGAAATTGCACGGATTCTCCCGTATTGCCCGAATGTAGGAAAACGGTCGCCGCGCGCCATGAAATATCATTCGTCGGTGATGTCATTTCCCCCTTTTATATATGAATGGTCGGATCCGAGAAACATGGTAGGAGCTCATAATTCCTCCGACCGTAACTACCCCTTTTCATTGTAGGAGCGTATTCCCTCCAATAGAAGCCACCCCGTGACGCCATGGCGGGCGATCGCCCCGAGCTATGCCTCTCCCCCGGCTTGTTTTCTCGGCGCACAGCTCTTGCGCGTCGCTGCCGCAGACCTTGAGGGGCGTGGGGCGCGGCGGCCTCTTGGCAGGCACACCCGGCGCGCAAAGGCGGCGGGCTGGGTGCGTCGCGCTTGCGGCCCTTCGGGCTGCCCTCGCCGCTGGGGAGCCCGGCTGACCTCGTGCGGCTTTGTTCGGCTCATGGGCCACAAGACCCTTGGGGCTGACAGCGAAGGGCTCCATGCTGCGCCTCGACCTCGGCGGTCTGTTGGATGTGGGGACTTCGGGCTTAGCTGCCGGCGGGCCGGCCATCCTTTAAAGCAGGGGCAGTTGTTGCACCTGCGCAACGCTCATGCCGCCGGGTCCGGCATGCACGTCTCCCGACGCGAGTTGCTGGGTACGGTTATGACAATGCGTGGTTAAAGGAGCGAGCTGGAGGCCGCAGCGGACGTATTGCGGGTTCGACGGCGTAATGCGCGTCCCGCGCGCTCCTTTCATTATTTGCGAATGATAACTTGGGGCCAATTGCGAGTGCTGGACCGTCGGAGAAAGGCCCGGTTTTATCGGCGGGTGCCGCAGTTTCCACCAAACGGCGCATCCTGCTGCGCGCACGTTTTATTGACGAATGATTATCATAACTAAATAACTTCTGCCGGCTTCTGCCATAATTTCTCCTCCCCGTAAATGTGATGTGATGAGATTTGCCGTATGGTTTAAGTGTTTTTTTTCGCCCCCGGGACAGGACTGGCAACAATGAAATTCTTGCAGCGTCTCTACAACGGCCGTTTAGGCGGGGGATCTAGTTACGGAAAGCCCTGGCTGGGTAGGTGACGCTCCGTTATAGTCATCAAGCAAACTGCCGAAACATTCTGCAAGACTAATTGAAGGCCAATGACGGAATTTCCAACACTTTTGGATCACCGTCTAGAACATTGCCATCAAAATACCCGGCACTTAGCACGAAAAGGTCCGCCCTACCCGTTTGGGCGTCAGCCCATTCGAGTAATGCGAGTTGGGCCAACCCCCTCCCTCACACTGCCTTTTTAACTAGAAAATTTTCCCATTTCTAGTAAAATCCAGGGCGCCGTGAAGGGAGGGGGGGACCCGCCCAAAATAAAGGCGGTTAAGTCCTCATGTGTTGACACATTAACCTTACTACTATTACAATCCCTTATCTCCGAGCTAACAACCACGGATTATGACATTGATACCCCCACGGATTATGACGGTGATACCCCCCTACCGCGGGCACTCCACCAACATATGTTCGATAGCCTCAGATCCATTTCCGCCATATGCATGCCAGTGTTCAAAGAACCGCTCAGGCATGGCATGAATCCGGCCCAATCGGCGGGCAGTGGGAAATACTCGGGTGCGTAATTGTATCAAAATGTGCAGCCCGGCCACAACCCCGGCGGGGACACCCGCACCGTGCTGTGGCAACGGGTTTGACGCATAAATAAGACGCCTGGATATATATACCCCAAGTTTTAGTACGGGCTAAAGCCGCCGACGATTCGTAACGCGCCCACACCGATGCCTTTACTAGTTTAGCGGCATCGCGCGCGGCTAGTGACATCCACTCAAGTGGAAGGTGTGTCCCTCAACAAGCAGCCCTATGTTCGCCCTAGCTAGTCGATCTAACCACCGCATAGTCCCCGACGTCAACGTGTTAGGGCGCACCCGACTTGGCTGATCTACTAAGTGGTATATACTTGTATTCAAGTCGGATGCTTTCGGGAACGCCCGAGTCCGTGTTGCTCTTGATAACCTCTTGATACCTCAACATATGGTTTCGGAGGTAAGGTGGCGCGCGAGCCTGTATGGCAAGAGATCGGGGTTCAACCCCCACTTTCAATACAGATTATTATAGATTGCATGGCAGGTTCTCTATGGGCGGCCGTTGCCTCTATGGGCGCAACATCCGATTCCCTTATCATCGGTGCAGTGGCCACCCCGGGGAGTTTTTACCCACGCACCCCAATACGGCACCGCAAGCACTGATTGAGTAAGCTTTGTAGTTTATTTTTACATGCTAGTTCCATGTATATATACTCCATACTTCACACCCATAATTTAGAACCGGTACTAAATATACAGGTTTCGAAGACACACGCACATTGATAGGAATCATGTGATGTCCACCGACTAATAGTTACCAAATCGAGCGCCTCAATGGTGCGTTTACCCTTATTATTGAACTCGGTCGTCTACTATGTGCCGCATAGATAAATCCGACTAATGACCGAACCCATACCAATATTCAGTTACAACCGGCTACCTCCCCCCCCCCCCCCCCCCCCCCACACACATACCCCAAGCTGCCATCGGGCAGCTTGTTCGCGTAATAAACGCGGTCGTCGGAATATCGGCATAATGCCATCACCACGCACTTAAGTACCCCAAACCCCATATAATTGTCCTCCTCCCATTGCGAGAAATGTCTGGGCGAACATGGCATGCATGTTATCGATCGAGCCTGTGATTCCAACAGCGTCGTCCGCGTATTAATATCTGACCAAGCACATGTAGTGGTTGCCTTGCCGCTAATGTGTCGGTGCACCCTGGTAGTACGTCACACCCAAGATGTTCTACCCCGCCATCGAATATATCGTTAATACATATGTTAAATAGGATGGGGGAAGCGGGGCACCCTTGTCGGAGGCCACGGTCTATGGATATTATGGGGTCCTAAGTGTTGCTCTCCCGGGGCCACCCATGTCTTAACCCGTAGCATACCATCCGTATGTAATGTTTTTTATTAAGATAAGCACATGACCCGTAACTCATCCTAAGTATGGCATGTAGTTTTAGAAATAAAAAGCTCATGAGGTGCAGTGTCACATGCCTTCCTAAAGTCAATACATCCCGACGCGTACGTGGGTAGATCTAACGCTACTTGGCGACGAGCCGCGAAATCGAAAAAATGCATGTGGCCCTCCTCGTTCCGTGTAAGCCCCGCTTGCTAACGGCGGATTATTCCTTTAGCATGGCAGACGTTCTGCAAGCGTAGGGTAAGTACGGTCATAAGGAGTTTCATAGCGGCACGCATAATCGAAATACCCCTATAATTGCCCATTTCGGCCGAGTCGTCTTTTTTGGGCACCGATACATTGGCCGAGCTACACCATTGATGGGGGATATAGTTCTTAGTCCATAACCCGTTAATTGAGGTCAGCAATGCCTTGGCAGAATTCGGGGCGTATACTGCCAATATTAAAGCCTCCGCATTACCCCTGCCCTTGGGCCTTATTGTTTCTTAAACGTTGACTTCGGCGACCCAGATTGTATCTGTTGTTTTCATTTTTCTTTTCGGAAAACATTTCCTTTCCTGACATTCATTGCTTAAAGTATTGTTTAACGACGGTGCGCGGGGGGCCGACTCAAATACATAATGATGGACGATGCCCTAGCACTGCACTACAAGCACTTGCATGTATTGATCTACGAGCGAATGCACTAAGAAATATACAAGTGCGCAGTAGGCATATCTACGTCGATGTAAATATTAACATAATAGTGCACCGTATATATTTGCAACAGCATGTATATTTAACGACTATATTTTGCCCAGCTAGCAAAATACGCCAATAATCTGACTATGTACCGTCGCGTTCGCCTATACCGCCCGTTTGCAAATTAATCCTATCCCAAATGCATCGCAGTGTCACATCAGCTCCCCCCCCCCCCCCCCCCCCCTTCCGCCCCCCCTCCCCCCCCCCCCCCCCCGCCCCATCAGGTGCAGTAGCTATAGGGCCCCACCATGCCGCAAGACGCAGCAGCTATATGCATCACCATATGATGGGTGGATACCAAACAAATATTGGAATATACGCGGATAACGTATGGCACAGGCAAGTAGGGCAAGTGGGTGGACGGCTACATGACGTTCAGGGACGTTGCTTGTCTCCAACGTACCCGCGGACTACTAACCTCCCATTGCCAGATGAGTGGCAAATAAGTCTCAAAACGTGCCCGATGACCCCGACGCAACGTCCTCGTCCTCGAGCGATAACCTTCGCAAAGACCGAGATTGCACAACGTTCTTAAGCAACCCCTCTGCTTAAAAGGGGGCTCGATGGCCCCGCACGCTGAGGCCTTCTTGGCAGATAGAGCTTGCGGAAGCTAGCCACACGCACACTGGCCAGAAAATCGGCCAGCTCTTGTCTGCGTGGCGCCACCGCCGTTTCTCCTTGCTCATCAACATGTCATATGCAGACACGCAACGTCCTTGGCGGGGTCGCGGCGGCGCGCGCGGCACGTGATGGTGCTCCTGCGCCTGCGTCGCATAGGTCGTCGGCATGTGTTGCTATGACCCGGGTCATCGGCTGCAATCGTACTCGCCGCAGCTGATGGCCTACCCCGGGTGATGGTCCCCATTGGTTTCATGTTTCCCTTTCGGTCTTTTATGGTCGTTCCTTGGCTTCAGTGCTTCCCTTGACCCTTATTTAATTCCTTGGCAGCTTGATGACTTCGTGGTTCCCTTGGCTCTTCCTTGGTGCTTGACTTTTTGTCCTCCTACCTGCTTGACCTTGATTTCATGCTTATGTGTCTCTTTTGCTGGTAACCGTTCTTAGTTGCTTGTAGTTTTGTTTATAGTGCGCATATGTTAAAGCACCGATTTTAGTAATATATATACCCCTAGTGCCCGCCAAACCGGTAGTCTATACACCGAGGCTACACACACTTGTGCACTGTGTCACAGAGGTGCCGCCTTGAACGGGCATAGCGCGGTGAATAAATAAAGCCCCCGATACAGGGTACCCGGGTACTGCCCCATACTGTATACCGCCCTGTAATGAATATCCCCAACCACCCAGCACCCCATCAGAAGTCGCGCCGTCCCACTCCAGGTAGGACTGCACTCGTGCTTTGCACTGCACGCAGCATGCACTACTGAGACTAGCCAGTCTCTGTCCACTGGCAGGAAAAAAACGCTCCTTATAGCGCCCGCTAGCAACAAGGCAGGTAGAGTTGGCAACTGTAGCAGCGGCCCCCTGCACTGCTCATCCGCTTTTTGCACTCGCTCGTACGCGTAGCGCCAGCGGCAGTGTTCGACGATCGGCCCGTTCGGCACTCGGCCTCCAGTGCATCGGAATGCATGTGCCGGCGAGCCTGGCGCTCCCAGCCGACGGCGATGCGCGGCTCAACCTCTGCGCCGTCGCCACGCTCAGCCTGGCGCTGCTCACCTCCGCCGCGGAGCCGGACGTCAGCGGCGCTATCGCGGTGCTTGGGCTCGTCGGCGCCGCGGTGGGCAGCGCGCCCCTGCTGAAGCTGGTGAGCGCGCAGGCACGCGCCGACGGGCCCGGGAGTGGGTTGGGAGGGGGGGGGGGGGGGGGGGGGGATTAGGCAGTGGGGCAGCTGGGCTGACCGGTCACGGACCGTCCCTATTAGGAGAATGCACGGGTTGCACGGGAAGTGAGCGCGCAGGCGATTGCGCGAATGAGGCTGCGAGTACCTGAACAGCGCCATAAAAAAAGATACTAGCCGCTAGAGCAAGTAAATAAATGAGGGGCAATGTTTTCCGTTTATGTGCACACCCTTAATCCATCCGTAATAATTAACAATCATATATCTTCCATGCCTTTTTTATTCCGATCAGTCAGCACACAATCTCACATGACAGGACAGCAGCAGACAATGACAGCAGCAGACATTCATGCGCGGTTGGGGTTTGTTCCACATCCGGACAAAGGCACAGCTGCGCCCTCCACTCACACCCCGCCCACCCGCCCGCCGCCCTCCTCAGTACGTCCTCCTCACGCCTGCCTCCATCACCGTGGACATAATCCGCCTGGCGATCGCCCCGCACCGCATCCACGGCTTCTTCATCTTCCTCGACGTGCTGGAGATGCTGGCCAAGGCGAGTGCCCCCAATCGCCCGCCCCCTCACCACCCCGCCTGGCTCCAGCTCTCTCATGCTCCGCGAGCTGATGCGCCTGTGCGGTGCTCGCCGGCCCGCAGATTGGGGGCACATACTATGGGTACAACCACTGGAAGGTGCTGTCGGGGCTGGAGTCTATGGGTGCGTGCCCCCCCCCCCCCCCCCTTTTAACCGGCTGCATGAACACCTGCATGAAGGTGGCGCCCGTGTGCATAATTATACTCCATCGCCGCGCGCACATATCAGCGCGAGAGACACACAATTCCCTGAGTTTCATATACTGCTCCATTAAACTGTGCGAAAATTGCGGGTGGTATAGACCGCTTTTACATACCGGTATCCGCAGCCCCCTCAGTACTGCTCCAACAGAGAAAAAGGCGGGCATGATTGCAGCCACGTCACAGGACGGGCCCGGCGACTTCCCCATCGAATCATGGTCGCAGTATATGACGCGTAGCACTGCGGAGATACGATGATCCAACCACAATACCCAGCAAACATCGAGGATAAATGGACAGGGACGCGTCACCCAGCGGCGGCGGCATGTCCACACAACACATGCCATGCTTTGCTAGAAACACTGTGCTTTATAGGTGCACTGCACTTTGTTTAGCGGGGCTATTTAGTACATTCACCCTGAGCTCGTTGGCATGTGCACGGGCCGGCTGTATGCACTCGATAGCCACGTGGCTGTCAAAACATTTACGCTGCGCGTACCCGCCCATGACATGGGCCACAAAGGGGAGGTTCATAACCCCCCCCCCCCCCCCCCCCCCCCCTCCCCTTTCAGCACGCAATAGCGCGAAATGGCTGAAGAACAGCTGCCGGGCTACCCCCCCCCCCCCCCCTTCCCTGCGCAGGCTCGCCCAACCAGCCCTTTTCCGGCAACCAGGCGGCAGGTGGCCAATCGGGCTACTCCCCGCCGCAAGATGACGGCGGCGCGCCGGGCCTCCATTTCGACCAGGCCGACCATGCGGTCGTCTAGGCGGCTCTGCACGCACAAGTCCTGTCCTGCAGCGCCGTGGCGTCAGTGTGCCGCACAGCTATAAGGCGCGTGGGGAAAGGCGAAAGCGGAAAGGGGAGAGATTCAGCCGGGATGCTGTGGTTGTTGAGCCTCTTGATAACGGTCTTTCATCGCAATTGCACATGGATTGGCACATTTGTGCTCTTCGCTGCACTGGGCCGCATGCTCTCATGGCTCGCTGATGGCTTCTTCCGACACCCTACCCGCTGTTCCCTCGATGCCCAGTTGCATATTATGGGATTGGCCAGCCACATTAGTCGCGGGGAGCTCATCCAAGCCCCCGCAACAGTGCTACGCCTTGCAGTCCTCCTTCTCCCTTGGCCCCACTTCCAATGGGCAGCAGCTTGATGCCGTCGCTGTGGGAAGGATTGGCGCGGCTACGCAATGACATTGTACACCCTCTTGGCCAGAAACTTGAGCCCGAAGTTGGCTGAGGCAGCTTCAACACTACACCTTCAGCAATGGCGGCTGCATAACACCACAGGAAAGAAGCGCGGAGAGGGCAGAAGGAGCCGAGGGGGGGGGGGGGGGGGGGGGGCTCAGAGGCGGGAAGTGGCCATGTCGGCGCCGGTGGCCCAGGGGCGCCTTGCAAGGTCGGCGCAAATATCCTCCAGGTGCGCCTGGTCGATAGCGCTGAAGGCCGCCGGCGTGTCGGAGTCGACATCCAGCACGGCAAGCACCACCCCGGCGGCATCCAGCAGGGGCACCACGATCTGCGTGAGGGCGAATATCAGGGAAGACGAAGCGGAAGCGGGGGAGCGGAAGCGGGGGAGGGGTCAGGGTCACGCGTTTACCAGTGCTGGCTGGCAATGGTTTGGACAAGGTAGGCCAACCATACAATACATGCGCCCATCCCATTTTATTCCATGCTTGATAAAGCGTAGATGTGTCTTTCTCCAACATCTTACTATGTAGCACCGTAACACCATTACCATCATGCTGTTGAGCGTTGAAAAGGATGGCGCGTGCCCCGAATGAGACATGATTGGTAGATGCGGACGTGTGGGTTAGTAGAAGGTTGTATGGCTCTAAGGCTGCCGTGCAACATGAAGCGCGCCCATGCATCCCATGCCCCGCGTTCCCTGCGTCATGTGCTGCTAGAAGCCCCTGCACACTGGACACTGAGCAGGGCGCTCAGCCGTACATCGCTTTGAGAGGGCGGGGTGGGAGGCACCTCGCTGTTACTGCTGGATGAGCAGGCAATGTGGCCCGGGAACGCGTGCACGTCCCGCACGAGCTGCGTTGCCTTGGACGCCGCTGCTGCGCCGCACACGCCGGTGCCAGGAGCGATGCGCAGGCATCCGTGGCTACCCTGGTAGGGGCCCACCACCAGCGTCCCTCCCGCGGTGGCGCGGTAGAAGCCCTACATGGCAGCAGCAGCGGTATTGGCGCCAGCGCCCACCTGCCTTGCCAAGTCCCCGCTAGCCCCCCACATCCCCTCAAGCCCAGCTCGCCCCCCTCCCAACACGTCGTGCCATGACGCCACCAGCATCACACAAGGATGACGTGACACGACTTGGCGCGGCGGCGTCCGAGCTCCATTGATGCTGGCATACCGTCCAGTCATAGTACTCGAAGCTGTGGTGCAGCTCGCACACCACAGTGGCCATCGCCGCGACCAGGTCTGTCTCTCCTGCCGGCCGGGGCGGTCATTCAAGCCGCGGCGGCACACATGGGTGGGGGCTCGGCGTCAGAGGAGGAGGAGCCGATGTACACGTGACGCGCAATCACAATACCGGACCGCAGTGCGCGGCGTCATGGCGGGGAGAATCACGAAGCGCAGCGGAAACAGGAAGGCACAAACGCACACATACTACTGTCGAGTGGTCGACCGCAAGATGGCGAATTGTGGACACATTGGTTTGCATAGCCCTGACGACAGCAGTGCGTCGCCTACCCGGGACTACTGTGAGTACTGGTACCCGTACGGGGTCCGACGAGTTCTTGTTCACACCGCACCCCGCAGAGGGTGCCGGCATAAGCATTATATTGCCGACGCCAACTTATTGTCCAGGAGTGTGTCCCCCGAAAGCCAAAAATGAGGAGCAACTATTTCCAACGGGGAATGACCTGGGGCGGGAATGATACGGTGATGGCTTTGGTTACATGGGGTGGAGTCGGGCGAAGGAATGAGTCGCCGGAATGTTGCGGTCCATCCATACTTCCCTCGGTACGTGTCGCAACTCGCGACGCAAAGGAGCGCGCCGCCCCAGTCGCCCAGTAATAACCCCCCCCCCCCCCCCCCCCCCCCCCTTCCCCCAACACACACAAGCTAGCTACCCATCCGTCGCCAGGCGCACGCACCCAGCAGGAGGGGCTGCAGCCGCCGCTTGACGTCCGCGTACGCCAGCTGGCGCGCCTCCGCGCTGTGGCCCACGGCGCACTTTGCAGTCGCCATCCCGCCTTGACCCCCCCCCCCCCCCCTCTCCCCGACGCCGAGCAGGCAGTCACGGCAAAAGTACTGTGAGGGTTCAGGGGCCAGAGATCCCGACTGTTGATATGGCGGATAGCTGCACGGATAGCTGCATGCAGGGAAACAGCTGGCGTGCCTACTTATTCTGGCGCTGGTCTGCCCGTGGAAGCACGTGGGTTATTTTGCCCTCATATAACATTTTTTCTTTCAACACCAGAGCTTTGACATATGCGCACTATAGGCAGAACTGAAAGCAATGATGAAAGGTTTCCAGCAAAAGAGGCCAGGGAGCCAAGAAGAACCAAGGAAGAGCCAAGGGAACCAGGAATTCATTAAGTCGCTAAGGAACAAAAGGGTCCAGGGAAATACTGAAAGCCAAGGAACGACCGGAAAATAAAACCGAAGGGGAAACGGGAAACCAATGGGGGCCACCACCTACTTAAAGGTGGGCCATCAGCCGCGGCGAGTGCGCTTACAACCGATGATGGCCCGGGTCATGGCAACACAGGCTGACTAGCGACGCGACGCAGGCGCAAGGAACACCATCACGTGCCGCGCGCGCCGCCGCAACCCCGCCAAGAACGTTACCTACATGCGCCATGCTGATGAGCAAGGAGAAACGGCGGCGCTACGCAGACAGGAGCTGGCCGATTTTCTGGCCAGTGTGCGTGTGGCTAGCTTTCGCAAGCTCGATCCACCATAAAACCCCAACGTGCGGGACCACCGAGCCGATTCGGAGACGGCGAAGGGAACAAAGCGAAGCATGCCGGCGGCGTTACGGACACCCTCGTCACACTTCTGGATTTTTAGCGCGTTGCGGCCCGCAATGCAGTCGTTGGATTCGAGCTTGACACGCCGAGCATGGCAGGGGCAATGGTGTTATCGACTGGAACCGTGTTCCCGCAATCGCGCGGATGTAACCATGCCCAACAAGCGCAACATCGGCCGGCCGGCCGGCCGTCGCTGCCCGTACTCGGAAGAGAAACACGCACCGACGGGTCCGTGAGGATTTGGACACCCACACCTAGGGCGTACTTAACGTCGAGGCAAACGTCGGGAAGGACATGTGCCGCTTCCTCGTGTGCGGCGTGATTGGAGTCGCCCCCACAGCAACGTCCCATGTGATCAGCGCACGCGACCGCCCAAGCCAAAGTAGTGGACTCCACGCCAACATCATCAAACCGGGACCATGCCTTGTACTGAGAAGCGCAAGGGCGCATGGCTCGCCGGGGGAGAGGACATGAGCCGCCGGAAGGCCGAATGGGCGGCAAGCGGCCACGCGGAACATGGACCCGTAGTACTCTAGGAAACGATCACGGACTGCACCAAGTCGACCCTCACCTGGAGGACCAGTCCCGGAACGCCGCCGCAGCGCGTAAGCGGCGGCCCCGGAAGCGGTTACTGGCACACTCGTCGAAACGGGGTCCGCTTAATCGCGCTCAATACGGTACTTCTATTGTACTCGTACTCATTTTATTGTACGAGTACCGTATTGATTTCCGTGTACCCTAATGACTACTCCCGCTTAACGTGAGCTTCTCCGCGCTTATCCATGCGTGCCAAGAGTACATGCGCCGAGGTCTCGACGCCACAACTTTCGTACCCGCACGTGAAACGGTACGTGATGCACATCCCGCCGGCCCACGCACGCGTACTTCGCATGGCGCGCAACCGCGCGGCGGGCCTGACGCTGATGACGCGCACGCGGCGGCGGAGGGACTACCTTATCATCCCTCGTCTGACGTGCTACTCATCCGCCGCTGTCGCCCATAATCTAACCACTCGTTATCATCCCACCGCCCGGCCCCGCACCCGCCTCGTCGCGATGCCTGGCAGCAAAGCGAGATCATGCGGCAAGAAGAGCGTCCTCGATGTATGCGATGATCCGTGCGGCCACCTTAATAGTTACAGTCTAGTGCCGTGTATGCAAAAGTCACCTCGCCGGGAATAGCCGCCACTTTCAAAGTACAACACCTCGGACACCCAGCCAACGAGGCATGCTCGGTGGAGCAAGCCCTCTTACTGTCGGTGAGTCAATGCGAGCGTGTGGATTCCAGCTTGCCATGGCAATCTTAACCGACGCTCGCTATAACGCGCCCGCCACCACCCCCAATCTCTTTAATCGAAGACCACCGCCGCATCGCAACCCGTAGTGCCTTCCCCGTCTTCGCCCGAACCGACTGCCCCCCTCATGTACCACCCGCCGCACCGGCTATACCCGACGTTCGCGTCGACCAATCAAGCATGCGCGAAGAACAGCGGGACGCTCCCGACCAACGAAGTAATGTGGGGAAATGGGCCGGTGTGCGGGTCTTGTCGTCTCATCACTCCGAGGTTGTTGTCACTGCCATGCTCTTTGGCAACAAGGTTAGGGTGTGAAGTCGCGACGGCGGGTAATGCCCGACTGCTTTCTCATTGAGACTGTATTCCATACACGCATGCTTATTTGCGCCCCACCTAATTTTTTTGCCTCCCAGCCACACACCTCTTCACCAATAGGTAACCATGTGGTGTGTCGCCCGCTCTATTTAAGTACGCGCGAGATGCAACTGTCGGTTGTGCGCGACCGCCTAGTAATTCGTCGGTGTTTCCCACAATTTGACATCGGACGGGTCTGGGAGCGATATAAACATCGACGATACGGCTGGCAACGACGGGCAGACGGTGATGAGGAGAGGGCGGAGCGGGGTAGGCGGGGTAGTGTTGACGACGATGCCTTTTGGGAGGGCGACGACGAAGGACGCGAACCGACTGGATTTCTCTCCAGCGGCTGAACGGCGGCGGCGGGGAGGAGACGGGGGGGGGGGGGGGGGGGGAGAGGAAGGACATGAGAGAGAGGAGAAACGGGAACCGCGCCTCCAATGAAGACATTGTTGAAGGCGGCGCGTCGAAGAGGTATATCGTGTTACACAGTTGTTGCTATTCGCATCGCGTGCCTTTACCGTGCACTTGGATAGAACCCTACCCCGTCTACTTGATGCTAGTTGTGGTGTTGATGTGTGCCCTTCTATGCTAAGGGTAGTGATGGCGGCCAGCATGCACTGTGAGATTCAGATGTGACGCAAGTGTGCCCTACTGGTGACGAACGACGACATACGGGGACGATACGGGACGGACGAGGGACGTGGATTTCATACCGAGTAGCGACGACTATCGCGCGCGACCTGTAAAGTACTATATGAATTTCTCGTTTCGATAATTTCATCAAATTGATATGCCCACGCGGGCTCGCCTGTCGCGCGCCGACGCGGAGTACCCGGGCTAAGTACAGGCGGCTGCACGTACTCGCTGCACATCGCTGCACATCGCTGACCCCGCGGTGTGCGGCGATGTGCGGCACGACGGGCGGAGGTGTGGGCGGATGTAGGTGGTACGGTAGGTGGTAGGCGGTAGGTGGTGTTCGTAGGTGCGCGTTTTAATGCAACCGCCCTAACTGCTGATGATTGTGTAACGCCCCAGCACGCGCATGAAGTACGGGGTCGCCTGGCGGTCACCGCCGCTCACCGCTGAACCAAGCGCGGACAGCCGCGCACTCGCATTTGTGCTCCCTGCCGGTGGTGGGCTACATCCACCCCAACTCTCAACCCCCCCCCCCCCCCCCCCCGCGCGCGCGCGGCAGCAGGCATGCCGGGAGAGGGATGGATATCGAGTGTGTCGAAGAGTGGCGTGTACACATGCAAGCACTGCGAGGGCATCGTGACGGGCAGTAGTGAAAGGACGGCGCGAGAGCGGCACTTCCGGAAATACCCGAACTGTAGCCACTCGTTGAAGCGTGCGGCTAGGTTGCACCGCAAGGCCGCCTTATTACAAGCAGCAGCAGCAGGGCGGCAGCAGCAGCAGCAGCAGCGGCAGGGGCGGCAGCAGGAGTAGCTGCAGCCGTCGGAAACGGCCCGCCGGCGCCGGTCTCGGAGGACGATGTGATGGGTGTGGGGGAGGACCCCGTTGGCGAAGACGGTATGGACATCGACGCGCATGCGTGGCCGCCGGCGGACGTGGAAGCTGCCGATGAGGGCGTGATACGGAAAGGCGATCCCGGTGACTTCTACATGAAGGTCATCGCCAAGAAGTTCCGGGGAGTATGGCACTACGGCGTGATAACCGGCGTCGTTACCGAGTGGGTGTTGGAGGACTACGGCGGGGCGACCCAGTGGCGCGCTGTTTTCGAGGACGGGGACACTGTGGACCTTCTGCGTTCAGAGGTGAGTGGGCCCGGCCTGCGTGCTGGTGGCACCACTCAACTGCGGTTGTATGGAATCACACGCACCCGCCCGGTCGGCGTGGCAGGTTGTGGAGGCTATGGCGGCTGCCCAGGAGCACCCCCCTGTGGATGCGGACGGGGAGGCTCGCTTGGTAACCGTCCATGAAGGCGATGACTTGTCCAGTGAATCACGCACCTTGCCCGGCGTGCGTTCAACACAACCCGGCTGGCGGAGGCCAAGCAAAACACTGGCTGCCATGGCGTGTGCCATGTGCATGTGGTCCTTGGCTATGTCAGCATGGTCAACCTCTTCCCCCTCGCGCCGTTCCACCTGTTTTTTTTTGGCTTGGAAAGGGACTTCTGGAGGAAATTTGTCACCGTGCAGGGCCACATTGGATTCCGAGCTATGAAGCAGGAAGACCGGCGCCAGGCTTTAGTCCCGATACCCAGCAACTTTGGACGCGGGTTGCGCCCTTCGTTTGCGGTGTCCAAGAAGTCGAAATGTACCCCCCCCCCCCCCCCCCCGGGGCATGGGCGTGGGCGTGGGCGTGGGCGTGGGCGTGACGGCATTCCCCTCCATGACTGCAAGGTCAGGCAAGGTGACGGTGCAGTCCGGCTGGGTCATGGAGGACTGCTTGCACCACATGGAAACGTTTTCCATTCTTAACGCCGGTCCGTTGTTCGAGGAGGCCCGGGTGAAGGCGATCATGACCGAGAAGGAGCTCGCGTCCCCAGCGGTGGTGCGTTCGGTGTCGCGACTGGCGGTGCTTGGGCACATGTACAAGCGCCTGCAAGGAGCTGCGTGGTTCGTCACGCGGTGGGGGTTGCAGAATGTGGTGACGGAGGAGGACGGCCCCGAGCGCAAGGCGCAGGTGGACGCGCTCACTAGGGAGGGGAGGACTCGATACCCAGCGCGGCGCCAAGGCGCGGCGGCCGGGGCAGCGCGGCGCCAAGGCGCGGCGGCCGGGGCAGCGCGGCGCCAAGGCGCGGCGGCCGGGGCAGCGCGGCGCCAAGGCGAGTGGGATGGGCGGGGCAGAGGTTGCTACCGAGTGAGGCGTAGCATCGTTTGCAGTAGCAACGCAGCCCTTCCGGTTGCATAGTGTGACACCGCCTGGATGTAACCCAGCAGTACGCGCAAAGTGCAAGTGTTACACGTCCGTGTGCCCCACCCAATGACATTGCGCCCGACCTCACTGACGGCATGTCTCGCTCTCCTTCATCTCCTGGGCCGTCCGCCGCCTCACCCTGCGCACCCTACCAGCCGCGCGTGCCTTCTCGGAAGCCTCACACACGGCGGCGCGAGTCGCGTCGTGGAACGCGTCCCTGACATGGCGGAACTCCGCCCTCACCGTGGCCGTGGTCGAGCAGGCGACTGCTCGCTGATGAGTCGCCATGCATGGGTACTTGGGGCCGCACAAAGCCGGGGTGCCGTCGCAGCAACACTCCCAGTCCGTCCGTTGGCCGCAGTCCACGCATGACGGGCGTCCGGCCAGGACACGCACATGATAGTGCATGTGGCCGCCTCCCGCCACTGCTCGTAGTGCTCCGGTCAACATGGCGACGAGCAAGTCGGCATGTCCCGCAGGTGGCTGCGGGGCGGGTGGCGCGAGCGCAGCCTCGCTCGCCTCAACAACCCCCTCAGCCCGATCAGTCGCCTCGACCACGGCCTCCTCCGCCTCCTGACGCGGCGCACCAGGCGCATCATCGTCGCCTGGCAGGGCGTCCCCCCCCGCAACGGCGCCGTCGGCGGTGGCCGACGCCGTCGTGGCGGGGTGTTGTGAGGAGGTGGCCCTAGACATAGGTGGGGCCGGCACCGCCATGTGTTGCTCCACATGCGGTGCGGTTCCTGACGCGACAGCTCCGTCGCACCAGTACCGGCGCCGGCACCCCACGCCTGCTGGGCTTGCCACCAACCGGCATGTTTCCTTTGGGAGGCGGTTCATCCGCGTCGGAGGTGAGCGGCGGTGCCTGTGTGGGTGTGGATACTGCCCGGCCATTAGGGCTCCCGCCGCATGCCGCTCCGCCGACCCACGCCGCGGCGTGTGCTGCGCCCCGCATAGTCGCCTCGAATATATTATACATGACGCGGGGACGGGGGGGGGGGGGGGGGGGGGGAGGGGATTCGTGCGTTTCGTATGTTGGCGGAACGGCGTGCGAAGCTGCGGCTGGCGAAGGTGGTGGAAGTAAGCGTGGCGGGGTCGGCGGCGTATTACCGTGCGTGCATGCGTGCGCAACCCCGCGGCAGCAAGCGCCGGACTCGGCGTGTGCCGGCGGCAGAGCTGCGAAGCCATGGACACGGTACGGGATGCCAAGTCTGGCTAAGCAACTGCCGAGGCTGGCGGCTTAACCCCCATGTCCGGCGGTTGAGGGACGGAAAGTGCGTAGAAGTTGATCGGCAAAGCGGGCATATAAGCCTGGCTGTGCTAGGTTCCTATTAAGTAATGGCGGTTTGTGCTAAGTAATTCGTAGGGGTGGACCATGCAGCGCAGGTAGGGGGCGGTATAAATGAGGCGGGGCACATATACTGCTCCACGAAACGACACTGTCGCACGTGTAGTTGAATAGACCCCCCCCCCGCCCCCCCCCCCCCCCCACCCCCCGCCGGGTCGGCCCGCCGACCCGCCACGGCATGTAATATCTGTCATGCATCGCCGGGGTATGTGTGAGTGGATGCCCCGCCGCCACATCCCCCCCCCCCCCCCCCCCATTTACACTTGTGCACTCATTAAGTTTGGGCTGGTTTCGGAGCAGTACATGTACGTATGTATATACATACAATGGAACGTAGGACCTGCGCGGAAAGAGGCGGGGCTGGCGGAGTGCGTTGGGGGTGCGTAGAGTAGCGTGTTGGTGAGATTCGGGGTGCATCGGACGCCGGATGCCCATCCACCCAGCGTAAAAGACGCGTACGTAATATTCACACTGTATATATTCACGCGCAAATGTGTGAAAACCGGACATTCCGTGCCGGATGGGTGGGAATACGGCGTCCGATGCAGCCAAAACCCCAGCAACACGCTATTCTATGCACCGCCAATGCACTCCGCCAGCACCGCCTCATTCTCTGTCGATTTCGAAAACGCCTTCACATTATCCACCGCTAATTGCAATTGCCACCGTGTAATGTTGTCACGATGTGCGCACACAACAACACTTACTATCGCTTCCGACGCGGATGGAGGCTGGGCTTGCGGAGTGCACTGGCGGTGCACAGAGTAGCGTGCTGCAAATAATTGGGGTGCATCGGACGCCGGATGCCCATCCACCCGGCGTAAAAGACGCGTAATATTCACACTATATTAACACACAAATGTGTGAAAACCGGACATTCCGTGCCGGATGGGTGGGAATACGGCGTCCGATGCAGCCAAAACCCCAGCAACACGCTATTCTATGCACCGCCAATGCACTCCGCAACCCCCGCCCCATTCTCTGTCGATTTCGAAAACGCCTTCACATTATCCACCGCTAATTGCAATTGCCACCGTGTAATGTTGTCACGATGTGCGCACACAACAACACTTACTATCGCTTCCGACGCGGATGGAGGCGGGGCTTGCGGAGTGCGTTGGGGGTGCGTAGAGTAGCGTGCTGCAAATAATTGGGGTGCATCGGACGCCGGATGCCCATCCACCCGGCGTAAAAGACGCGTAATATTCACACTATATTAACACACAAATGTGTGAAAACCGGACATTCCGTGCCGGATGGATGGGAATACGGCGTCTGATGCAGCCAAAACCCCAGGAACACGCTATTCTATGCACCGCCAATGCACTCCATCCGCAACCCCCGCCTCATTCCCAGTCGTACGTGCTTGTGCACACGCACGGAATGCTTGCACTGCTCCGAAACCACTGTCACATACCCCGCTCATTGGGTACCGATTGCGGCGCATGCACGGCTAGATATTTGTTTACATAAACCGGGGGGGGGGGGGGGGGGGCACAGTGTCCCCCCCCTCACCCTGCATTGGATTAGGGCGACGATTGCAAACAAGACGAGGAGGCGCGAATGAACTGCTCCGAAACCACGCGATGTGCCCGGTGACCTCCATATCCAGCACGTCCACCGATGCAAGTAATAAGGACAGGACCCCCCCCGCCCGCCCCCCCCCCACCCGCCAAAGTGGAGGAAGTGTAAGAGTACAACCGGAGCATGACGTGATCCATTCTCGCTTATTTACAAGCACAGGCGGTGCTGCCAGACCCGATCGTCTACGGCCGATATAATATTCACACTATATTAACATCGGTGCACACCGCCGCACAACGCTGCGCGCGCACATTCGTCGCGCACATATACGCGCGCCCTACCGCACATATTATCCCGGATTCACTCGGTGAAACCGCGTATTCATTACGCCGTGCTACTTCAACAATAAACATTGCGAAATTACACCGACACAATGCCGCACCGACTAGCTCTTGACAATACGTGCATGTAAATAGTAGTGGCGCGCTGCTCCTCGCCTCCGATGTGTCGTTGACTGCTGCGGAAGGCGGTCGTCGACTGGGTGTTAGTTTCTCCACCTCGGCCGCCCCCCCCCCCCCCCCCCCTTCACCGCTCACAGCGCCATGGCAGACCTCGCCCCCCGGGCAAAAGTGGGCGGCGAGCCTTGTTGTCTCGCGTGTCCGCGCCGCCGGCATCGAGGAGGACGAGAAAGACATGAGGAAACGCGTGACAAGGTGGGCGCGCAGGGCGCGCAATAAAACACTCCACCCTCCACATTAGCACGCACCCACTCGTGGCTAACTTGTGCCGCGCGCAGGTTCGTCCGGGAGCGCCGTAAGGCCCACCTCAACGCCAAGGCTTCCACAGTGCCAGCGGCGCAACTCGTGGTGGCCGTGGAGGCCGCATCCTCAGCCGCTTAAAGGCGAAACGATTGTGCCTTGTTGTGGGCGTCTGGGCACAGGGGGCGTCCCGACGCCACGGTAAGGAAGCTCATGGCGGCGTCGTCGACGGCACAGCCTCCCGGGGTGGTGAAGACACTGACGGATGACAAGAAGCGGAAGAGGCCAGTGAAGAAGCGCCGAGGTAAGAAACTGACGGTCGCGGAGTCGGAGGCGGAGTCGGAGGCGCAGGCGGAGGCGGAGGCGGAGGCGGAGGCAGCGAGATCGTCGAAGCGGAGGGTCCCCCGGGCACGCAAGAACAATAACAAGCAGTAGCCCCCGCCCCCTTACCCCCCTCCCCTCACTCCACCACGCCCGCCCGCCTCCCCCCCCCCCCCCCCCCGGCCCCCCGCCACATGCCCCGACGGCAGCTGTCGCGAATACTGTAATTCAAACATTCTTCGGCAGACCGCTGCCTGCCCCCGCCCTCCCCCTCGCGAATATTTATGTAACGTGAGCACTCTTTGGCAAAACATGGCAGCCAAACCGCCCATCTGATGACCTTTGATCGGACGGCTGGCAGGCCCGTTCAGCAGTACTAGCTATAATGTACACAAAATTCCCCAGTGTTACCAAATACGTACGGCTGCGATTTGCGCTCCCATGTACTAAAAGTCGTAGTTATCCACAGGACGACTCGTCATCGCGCCCGGGTTCGTACTAGATACCCGGTACCGGCTTAATAAATATATCGCGTACTACCCGGTACTACACGGACAACCTTGTACCTTATACGTCAGTGCCATGTAACACTTCACCGGGCTAGTACGACTTCCAGAATGATGACAAAAAGGATTTATCTCCCGCAGGCAATAACGCCGGATGTACTCGCACGTAACTGGATGGACGTGCCGCCACCAGCAGCAGCCTTCACGGATAAATAATAGTCGCTAGTAGTAGTGCTTCGTCACCCGTATGTCACATCTGAATCTCACAGTGATGAGCATGGTACCGATGATGGCACGCGCTACGAAGATCTGCCGGACTGCTTCTCCCACGAGTTGTTGGGTAGGCCCCAGAAGCTTTATTCGAGCACCGGGGTTGTCTTCGTCGACTTACTAGGCGCCAAGGCGGCCTACGAGCTGTCTACCGCGGCATATGAGGAGATACTACATATTTTGCACGTTGCGTTGGGCAACGCGAGGTTTCCGAAGGCGGAGGCGGCCTCGTTGAAGGCGTTGGTCATCAGTCCCGACATTTCTCGATTCTAGAGACAGTGGTGTCGCAGCTGCGGGCAACATGTCTACCCGCGCCGCGGTGCGAGATGGCGTTGTTCGACGAGGAGTATGTATAGCTTCACAACACAAGATGGCCGTTGGAAGTTGCACGAGAGTGGTGCGTCACCCCCCCCCCCCCCCCCCCTTGTGATTGTTGCTCACAAAGGCATTACTCCGCGCGCCTCACATTATCATATGCATGGTAGTATCGACGTTCCGCTGAACATCTTGATATTGTTCCATATGCGCAGACCTGCCTTGCGTCGCAATCTGCCCGAATTGTAATACCCCTTGATTCGTACTTATTCGCAAGTGATCAACCGAGTGATCATCCTGGAGCCCGACGCCATATACTACGACTTCGGCGTCGCGAGGTTTTGAGGCGGATGCTGCGGCGCCCCGACTCTGCCGCCGCAAACCAGCTATACCGCGAGGATTGGTCGAAGAATGCTTTCCTGGGACTTCGAATAGAGCGAGATTGTCATGCATGCTTCTAGAGCGAGATGCAAAAATCCTCCACCGCGGATATTGCGTCGTGATGACGTGTGATACGCGCCTGGTTTACTACGAGTATATGACACGGAATGACTAGCTACTACAACGAGCGTCATTATACCGGTAAGACTACGGGATAAATATAGGGTAATACATGCTAATCGCGAGGTGGCCCGGGACCCTAGTGATCACTAAAAACAGCATGCACTTCACTGTTGCGCGTGTGGCTTGTTGTTGAGGCAACCCCGCAAGGAGGCTGCCCCTTTTGCGAGTTGCATTGCCTACCGATGCCGCTTACAACTTCGTTGAGCAGGCCGAATTGATTGTGTCTGCTCCCGACTCCCGAGCTCTCATGATTGTACGACTCCCGAGCTCTCATGGCTTCGGTAGTCAACTTCAAGTTCTCTGCCAGGGGACTCGCTGGCGTGTCGTGCCGTGTGCGGGACGTGCATGTCGACTCCTACGACATCACCCTTCAAGTGTACCACGAAAAGGGGCGCGCCGGACGACGCGGCCCCGACGACCTACGCGTACTACTCCTTCCGGTTTCACATCACCCCCACGTCGTGCGTCTCCTACACCACTTCATTGGCAATAACGGACAGCCTGCCCCCATGGTCCGTGCTGCCTTGGCCGCGACAAACTTCTGGGCGGTCACACCAAGCGAGCAGTCACAAATCTTGGGCGTCCGCTGCGATGTCGGATTGGCTACTCTCATCTACGGCCGTTCGTCTCGTATAGGTGCCCCTCATCCCGCCGGTACTTCTTGGACATCGCACAACCATCGCAAGGGTGCAGCGTCTACTGCTAACGCCATCGGCGTTCCGTGGTCCCACATCCGCCACCAAGGCGGCTGGGCCACGAAGTCCGACGTCGTTCTGGACTACATCGACCGTATCGTCCTCCCTTCACCTACCGGCGGGCGCGTGGTTCTTCTGCGGTCAGCACATCGCGCCCCTTCGCCATTTCCAAGTTCACCAAGACGAGTCGGGTGCCACCTTCGTGACTTGGCGCGACCCTTTCTTCGTCAATCTAGCACTCCGTTCCCTCATCACTGGCAAAACCAGACTCAACTTTGAAACAATCTAAATTAGTTTCTGGGGTTTTCTCCCTTCCTAACCGCTTTTCCGGCTACCGTTGCTGCTAAGTGTTACGGGTTACTAGCTCACCCGTCATTGCGCCCTGTTGGGTGCAGCACGAGTAGACATAAAACAATCGTAACAGCTGAGCCTGCCATCTTCCATTTTCGCTGTGTTACACACAGCGCTCCCGTGACCCCGTTTTCCTCCACGTTTTCAGTAAACCTTCCAAGTTCGGCTCTTGACTGTGTAGAACAGCCTGCGCGACCTTTTTGGCAGATCAAACTCAACTTTGAAACCAGGTAGCCGCGGCTCCATATCCAGTTCCCCTACCTCTTGGGTTGAGCGGAGGAAAAGGAGGACCGCGTCCGAAATTGCCTGGAATATGAGATAATCGATACCGGTCACAATACGGTTTTATAACGGATTTTTAGACGTCCTCCTCCGTCCTTCCTCCGTCCTCCGTCCTCCGACCTCCGTCCTACATCATACGCGCTTCGTGTATGAACCGTCGTACGTTCGGTATTCGCTCGTTTTATTTCACGGTACAGACATATGTACAGCTCATTTCTGAATGGACGCGCGTGTATTCTAGCCCGTGCACGTCATATATCCGTGTGATACGCCAAAATACCGCGGTTTCAAAGTTGAGTCCGGTTTTGCCAAAAATGTCGCGCAGGCTGATTTACACGGTCAAGAGCCGAAATTGGCAGGATGGTTTAGCGAAAGCGTGGAGGGAAAACGGAGTCAGGGGGGGCGCTGCGTGGAACGCAGCGAAAACTGGAAGATGGCAGGCTCAGCTGTTCTAGCTGCTTTTATATCTACTCGTGCTGCACCCAAAAAGGGCGCAACAACACATGCCTAGTTCCCGTGCCACTGAGCAGCACTTGTAGCTGAAAAGCGGTTAGGTCAAGGGAGGAAACCCCATAAACTAGTTTAAAACATTTCAAAGTTGAGTCTGGTTTTGCCAGTCTTGAGCGAACGGAGAGAGCGGTGGATTGACGGAGAAGAGGTAGCGCCAAGTCATGAAGGAGGCACTGTGAAGGCCACCGCTGCGGAGTCCTGTTGGACTTGGAAGTGGCGTAGGGGGGCGATGTGTCCAAAGAAGAACCATGCGCCAGGTGAAGGAAGAACGTTGGGGTCGATGTAGTCCATAACGACGTCAGAGTTAGTGGCCCAACCGCCTTGGTAGCGAATGTGGGACAATGGCACACCGATGGCGTTCGCTGCAGAGGCTGCGCCTTTGCGAAGAATGTGCGAGGTCCAGGAGGTGCCAGCAGGGGGGGCAGCGTTGACCAGACGGATGGCTGTGGACAGCCAGTCTGACATTGTAGCCGCAGTCCAAGGTTTTGACTGCTCATCCGAACTGACAGCCCAGAAGTTTGACACAGCCAAGCCAACATTAACCAGGGGGACTGACTGGACGTGGTCGAGGAAGTGGTGCAGGAGACGGGCCACTCGGGGGTGCTCTGACAATGGGAGGAGAAGTACGCGTAGGTCGTCGGGTCCCCGTCGACCAGCGCGACCCTTCTCTCGGCACACTTGCAGGGTAATGTTGTAGTCGTCGACATGCACGTCTCGAACTCGACAGGACACGCCAGTAAGGCCCTTGGCAAAGAACATAAAGTTGACAACCGAGGCCAGGAGGGCTCGGAAGTCGTGGTGGTACTCTGGGTAGGGAGCAGACACAATCAGCTCGGCCTTTGTGACGAAGCTACATCCGCAGGCAGAGGGACACGCAAAGGGGCAGCGTCCAGTCGGCGCTGACGCAGCATCAGCCCACGCCTTGCTGAAGTTAGGTGTAGGCTGTCCTTGGCGATTGGGTCGAGGTTGTGCAGCTCGAAGAACGTGTTGATTGCAGACAGGTAAGGTTGCAGCGACTTAGCCGCGATGTGCCCCCGCTCGCCGATCCAGGCAACATACCGAACGACAGTAGAAGTAGTCGCCTCCAGCGGGCTGATGTTCTCGGAGTCGTGGCAGAACTCCGCGAACTGAGACAGCCGGCCGGCGTAGCTCTTGAGTGTCTGAGCGCTGAGGGAGCTGGAGAGTAGGTCGAGCGTCCGCTGGCCCAACTCGTCTGAGCCGAACGCGTCCTGCAGCCGAGATCGCAATGAAGCAGCCCAGGGAGCGACAGCTTCGGGCTCGTCAATCACGTAAGTGCGTCGTTTTACTGACAGAGTTCCACCGGTACGACTAATGTTCGCAAAGTACTCGGCAGCAGCAGTTAGGTTCCCGGCGGTTGGCCGGTAGCTGCTGGACGGGTTTGCAGTAGCATCGGTACGGGTTTGCGGGGCTAGGTTCAGGTAAGAGGGCCGCCCCGCGCGCCCTTCGCGCTCGTAGCGCGTGTCACGCGCGTAACGTACCCGCGCGAAACTTGGTCGTTGCGAATTAGTTGTAACACGTAGTGTAACAACCGTCGGACGCAATGATGGAATGGTACGGGAGGCGGTTAGTTGAGCCGCCATGTGCAGGTGTGCGGATGGTTGAGCCGCACTCGGCTGTAGCTGTAAGAAGCGCCACACCGAGGAAGGTCTAAAGGAAGTCTGTAAGGTGGGGGGGGTCAGGTCCTGACACGGGGCGCTCATCTCGCCGTTGAGCTGCAAGGGTGCGTCTTGCGGCGGTCACCGAAAGGTGGCCTCGCAAAGCTCCAGCAGCTCCGACGAAAGGCGCCCCACACCGTCACTCGTGCTCACCTTCGCGGCCACGCCCGCGTCCACCGCCACGTCCTCGCCCACGCCCGCGACCTGCAGCTGCAGCCGCCACTCGAGCAGTAGCGGTCGCTTTCGCGCTGCTGGCAACGGTCGCCTCGAAGACACGGCGCTCGTAGTCCCGCATGAGGTCCCCAAAAATCGCGGAACCCAGATGCTCCGAAGCGGGCTGAAAATGCTGGGCTCGCAGCACGTCCAGAACACCTTGGTCACCGTGCACACGCTTGATCTCATTTAGCCTCCGCAGGAAGGCCAGACGAAACCGAAACGCCTTGTCGATGGCCTCGGCGTGGTTCCGAGCTCTCGCGAGGTTGGTGGCAGGGACGTAGGGCAGCAGCTCGTCGAGAGCCACGAAAAGCGCGGCCATGTGGGCCCCGAAACACGACATCCACAAATACTCCTCATGGGCCGGCAGACGCCGGTCATCCTGCTTGAGGTACTCGTTCGTTAGGTCGGTGCTCAGGGGAAAGAGTCCAGGCACTCGGCTGACCGGTCGAACGGCCCCGTAACCAGACTCTGCTCTCTGCAGTAGTTCTGGCACCGCGAGGTAGATAGTCATCCTCGGCACTCGCGGATTTTGCTCCGACACGGCCGCTCTGGGCTAGCTCTAGCAAGTCGGGGCGCTCTGCGGCTCCCCCGCTGCCTGTCGGCTGTCCCGCGATGCGCTGCCCGAAGCCGGAGCCATGTGCCCCTTCTCTATCAACAACGCGCTCACGAGCCGTCAATTGAGCTACAGATGTAGCCAATGCTCGCACATCTGCTTGCAGCGACTTCAGCGTCGGCTCAGCGACGGGTTCTTCTCCATCTGACATGGTAACGCACGGACGTACGGACGAGAATATCACACTTGGATGGCGAGCCGGGTGTGGTCTTGAACAACCTGGGGTGACCTTGCTCGCAACTGGTTACGAGACAGTTTTTACATCGCTGCGTGGAACGCAGCGGAAACTGGAAGATGGCAGGCTCAGCTGTTCTAGCTGCTTTTATATCTACTCGTGCTGCACCCAAAAAGGGCGCAACAACAGATGCCTAGTTCCCGTACCACTGAGCAGCACTTGTAGCTGAAAAGCGGTTAGGTCAAGGGAGGAAACCCCATAAACTAGTTTAAAACATACCGCAGCGCGTTTTTACTGCTGAATCAGCGAGCGAGACGGGCCCTCATCTTTTATTCTTACAGCGACTGTGCGGTGGTCCAAGTTTATGCTGTGAAATGATGCTGTAGAAAGGGGTCGCCGCGGTGCGGGGGCAGTCCGCCGACCCGGGGCCCGGCGTCCGTCGACGGACGGGCGACGGTCGAACGACGGCGTCCGGCGTCCGGCGTCCGGCGTCCGGGGCCGGTACAGGCGGCGGGCACGGCGATTCGCGGCGTGCCCGCCCCGTAGACCTGACGACCGGCCCGACCTGCGCGGCCTCGTGCGGGATGCGGGCCGCCTGTGGCTTGTACTGTATTGCTGATCTTGTGGTCCTGCTTTTTGGGGGGGGGGTATTAATACTGCTTTTAGCGGTGGGTTGGGTACTGGCCTTTTTGTAATGCACACCAGTAGTCAGCGGCCCGCTTTTACGCGGCTTGTAGATTTAATCTGTTTTACGACAAATTAATACTTCTCTTAAAAATAAATTACTGACAAATCTAACGCTAAAAGCAGTATTACCCGGAAACAAAAGTATTACAAGATCAAAACTACAAGCCGGCTAACAGCGGCCCGCATCCCGCACCAGGCTCAACCCAAGAGGTAGTAGGTGCACCTGCACAAATCCCCGGCGCGAAGCGCCGCTTTGTGCAGTATATTGCGCTGTATATCCGTTGTACCTGTACAGTACTCGTATGTGCGGATACCGATCGTATAAATACCCGTATATATCGGCGGGGATGTGGCCATAAATGATTTTGTCGCTACCGTACCTTGCCGGTACCGGTAACAAGTCGCAGCTCGAATTTTCGCGTATTGCTATTGCACGCGCATGGCCGCAGTTTGGCACGCGCACGAATAGCATCGGAACCGTGGCGGATGCGCAGACGACGGTGCACAGCAGCAACAGCATGCTGTGGACGACCATTCCTCCAATCACCTTGACACCTTGACGACCATTCCCCCAACCACCCAGCCCCCAAATACATGAACCCCCTTGGCACCTGACGCCTAGCACAGGATGCTGGCGTGGTGATGGCCCATCTGGCCAACAGGCCAACAGCGTGGGGTTGCGGGGCGCAAAGCAGAAGCAGAATATGTTATACCCCGCCCTTGTATTTTAATGTTAATTAACAGGCACATGCACTTGTTCCGAGAATCAAGCGCAGTCATCCAGCAGAATATTCTCGAATAGCACACGATATATACAGGTGGGAAGTTCGATGATGATACGCCAGGATTCTCTTACTCATGTTTTCCTGCTGGGTTAGTATTCAGCATTTTTCGTAATTTATACTATTATTTTCGCTCTGCACTGCGCCCGTATTATTCCGTTTGTTCGCAACAGTGTAGTGACCCCGGGGATCGGTGATGCCGCCACACGCCGGGGCGGGCCTGAAGCCCTGAAGCCATGTCGGCGCTCCCGGTGTCCCTACGAGATAGGGTTGTTGGCGGCTGAAGGTGGCCTCGTCACTTTCTTTCTCCCGACATACCGTATATTCGAGTGCGCAGTTCGTGCGCGTCGAGCGTGGGAAGAGCCGCTCCTCGAGAGTGGGCGCGCGGTAGGAGTTCCTAGGACCCGCTTGCGCCCGTGCCTCGGCCACGACTGGAAAGACAGGGGCCGTAGCGCCTCAAAGGTGAGAGGGTGGGGATGAATTGCGCGCGAGGCGTCGGGTAGGCCAAGGAAGCGTGTCTATTGCGTCATTCACCGTCCACTTACCGCAATACTGGTTTTAAGTACTTTTGGGCGGGAGTTCCTCATGTCCAGAGATAGCCCTGCTAACAAGCAGTAAACCGACCGCTGGCGGCGGGCACGCGGCCACGCGTGTCCACTCCACCTCCTGTGACAGCTCCGACCCACGTCGCTTGAGATTCGCGAAGCTTGTCACTAAGGGGCACGGGGGGTGTGGCGCCCTGTTAGGGTATGTTTTTCAAGTCTCCGAAACAGATGAGGAACAGGGTGGGTACAGGTTCGGTGTTTCGGTGGCGTCGGGACTCGCGAGACAAGTGGTGGCGACTACCGTGCCGCAGTTCGGACAGGGCGCTTGTCCCCGAGCTTTGAAAGGTTGCGTAAGACGCATGGGGGTATAACTGTCCGGGTGTTACCTGTTTTTCGCGAGCACCTTTACATCCGGCCCGGTGACTAGCCACGTGATAAAGGACTCCACATGTGAGCCGACTCTGTGAGGCCGACACTGTGAGGCTGCGCTTCGCAGTTACAACCCTAAACCGTATGCGAACCGGGTGTGCGCAGGCAAACGGCGGCAGCACTTCGAGGCTCGCACTGCGGGCCGAGTGACGTCTGCCCGCCATGACTCAGGGCGACCCAGCCAGCCGGTTCAGGTCAGAAACCGTCGGGGGTGACCAAAATCCCGAGCACCACCTGCTGCCGCTCGAGGCTATCTACGAAGAGCTGAACCCCAATGGCGAGAAGGGCCTCAGCCAGGGCAAGGCAACGGAGCTGCTTGCCATGCTCGGGCCCAACGAGCTCGAGCAGCCCCCGCGGATTTCGCTCTTGATGCTTTTCTTCATCCAGCTGAACTCGGTCGTCATGTATTTGCTGCTGGGAGCGGTGATTGCTTCAGCGACTATCAACGCCATCGCTTCGGAAAATCCCGAGAACTTCCTCACGTACATCGACTCCATCGCTATCCTGATCATCGTGCTCCTCAACGCGAGTATCGCGGCCTTCACGGAGAACAACGCCAACGATGCTCTCGAGGCACTCACTTCCCTCCAGTCGCCTATGTCCCTGGTTGTCCGCGACGGCGAGGAGGTTGAAATCGCGTCTCGCGAAATCGTCCCTGGCGACATCGTCAAGCTGAAGACTGGCGACGTTGTGCCCGCCGACGTTCGCAACATCCACACCAGCGACTTCCGCGTGAATGAGATGCTTCTCACCGGAGAGCCTGAGGACGTGTCCAAGAACACGATTGTGAAGCCGCCTATCCCTGGCCACCCTGAGAAGCTCACCGCCGACTGCATGGCGTTCTCCTCTTGCCAGGTGAAGGCCGGCACTTGCGTCGGCATTGTTGTCGCCACTGGCATGAAGACTCGCGTTGGCTCCATCGCTGCTCTGCTGAACGACACTGGGGGCGACGACGAGGAGGAGGACATTCCTGAGGACGCCGCGGACATCGAGGAGGGCAAGTCCAAGTCGAAGAAGAAGAAGACCAAGAAGAAGAAGAAGAAGAGCTGCATCCCTGACACCAAGGCCAACTGGACCCCGCTCCAGGTCAACCTGGAGGCGCTCGCCGTCAAGATCGGCTACATGGCCATTGCCGTATGCGTTGTTGTATTTGTTGTCGGCGTCTTGCTGAACACCACAGACCCAGAGAGCCCGGAGACACCGTCTTGGCTCTACATGATCCTCATCGCCGTGACCCTCACTGTAGCAGCCATTCCCGAGGGCCTGCCTCTGTGTGTGACCATCTCCTTGTCGTCCGGTTGCTCATCGATGGTGAGCGAGAACGTCCTCATGCGCAAGATCGCAGCCGTCGAGACCCTGGGCTCCGCCTCCATCATCTGCACAGACAAGACCGGCACCCTCACCGAGGGCAAGATGACGCTCGTCGCCATGCATGCAGGCGGCATCGACTACACAGTGACCGGCAAGGGCTTTGACCCCACCGTCGGTGGCATTACCAAAACCGAGGGCGGGGAGGATGCCAGCTCGTCGCGCGGCGTGGTGGCCACCCTCGGCTCCGCTGTCCTGTGCTCCGACACCAAGCTCGTGCAGGAGAAGGACGAGGACACTGGCAACGTGAAGTGGGTCCCCAAGGGCAACTCGTCTGAGGCCCCGCTGATTGTGGCCGGCCAGAAGATCAAGATCACCCGCGACGAGCTGGACGTTGCGCAGCCGCAGACGTACCAGATCCCTTTCTCGTCCTCCCGCAAGATGATGGTGACCATCACCAAGACTGCCGGCGACAGCATCCTCAAGCACCTCGCCCCCATGGGCGAGTACACGGCGCACATCAAGGGCGCCCCCAACTACATCATGGAGAAGTGCACCATGTACATGGATGCGGATGGAAACGAGCTGCCGCTCGATGAAGCCGAGAAGGCCAGGTATGGAAAATGGATGCAAAGGCAATGTCACCCTGTACCAATGCTGTGTCGGGGGTCTGGGACCAGCTCTGTGTCCAGGTTGGGAGGAAGTCTGAGCAGTCTATCGGGATGCCCCTCCCCCCCTCTTCTCCCCTCCCCGATGCCAAAATCAATCGCAGGCTCATGTCGAAGGTCGACGCGCTGTCCTCGCGGGCGCTTCGCGTGCTTGCAGTGGCGACCGTCAAGATCGGCGCGGAGCTGCCCTTATGGTGAGGACGACGACACCGATGACAAGTTTGCCAAGCTGGTGCAGAACTGCACCTTCTGCGGCATGTGCGCGTCCATCGACCCGGAGCGCGACGGCGTCAAGGACGCGGTGACCACCTCCAAGACTGCCGGCGTGCGCGTCGTCATGATCACTGGCGACTATCTGAAGACTGCCCAGGCGATTGCGATGAACATCCATATCCTGAATCCGCGCACCTTCGTGGAGGGCAACGGCGAGGCTGTGGATTGCGGCGACCTGCGCCCCGGCAAGGACGGGGACTACCTGCCCCACCATGAGATTGACGAACTGACCAAGAAGACCAGTGTGTTTGCGCGCGCCAAGCCCGAGGACAAGCTTGAGATCGTCAAGTCTCTGCAGAGGCAGGGCTGGGTGTGCGCCATGACTGGCGATGGCGTGAACGACGCGCCGGCGCTGCAGAAGTCGGACATTGGTGTTGCTATGGGCCTGGAAGGCACTGAGGTCGCCAAGGGCGCCTCGGACATGATCCTCACGGACGACAACTTCTGCTCCATTGTGAAGGTGCGCAGCGGCCCTGTCTTTGCGATGCGATGCGCCTGCATGCATGCATGCATGCATGCATGTGTGTATAGCACTTGAGATGAGCGGCATGCGCGGTGCTGCGCGCTGGGTGTGACCTTTATGCGGGCCTTGACGCGCTCGCGGTCTGCGTGGTGGCATGAATGCGCAGGCGATCGAGAAGGGCCGCGTTATCTACGCCGGCATCCAGAAGTTCATCTCCTTCATCATGTCTGTCCATTTTGCCGAGGTGCTCCAGATCTTCCTGTGCATCGTCATCCAGCTGCCCGTGATGCGTCAGCCCCTCCAGATTCTCTTCCTCATCATCGTCACCGACCTCCCTCCCTCCATCGCTCTGGGCTTTGAGCCCGGCGAGCCCCAGACGATGCTGCGCAAGCCCCGCCCGAAGTCGGAGCCGGTCGTGCTCAAGTGGATGTGGGCCGGCATTGTCGCGAACGGCCTGTTTCTCACCGCCTCCATCATGATGATCTATGTCATTGCCCTCTGGGCCTATGCCGGCGCGTTCAACGTGTTTGAAATCATCGACCCCCTGCGCGAAGGGTGTGCCATTTGGGGCCCAGACACCTGGTACCCGTCGGTGGACTTCACCTGCACCGTACCTCCGCCTGTGGACGTCAATAGGTGGATGGAGTGCACCCCAAACCCCACACCCGAGATGCTGGCGGTGGACCCTGTCATGGATCAGTACGAGTGCATCGAGAGTTTTGATGCCGTCGTGGGCTCGGTTCCGTTTGCGGTCATGGCGGACGAGAAGTGGGACGAGCTGAGGGCGAATGAGACCACCATTGATGCCGCCATTGAGGCGGCTGGAGGTGAGGCTGCAGCCAGGCAAGGCCTCTGATGCGGAGCTGGAGGCCGAGCTGCTGGGTGTCTGGGACTCGAAGGGCGAAAACATGACCGGGCTGTACTTTTCGTACTACGAGGCCGGATGCCTTGACTGCATCGAGAAGTCCATTCGCCGCGCGCGCACCACCGCCTTCATTTCTCTTGTCTGGGCTGAGGGCATGCGCGCCTACAGCTCGCGCTCGTTCGAGAACCCCGTGTGGGTGAACATGTTCTCCAACAAGTACATGAACTATGCCGTCCTCCTGGCCCAGGTGCGCCGCAGCCCTTGTTTGAAAATCCCGTGCAGGTGAGGCAAGTGCGGCAGCATGTCCTTTTCCACCAGGCACCTGAGCACGGCCGTTGCCCTTGGCGCGCAGGTCACTCTGCTCCTGGCGCTGTTCATCCCCGGCCTCAACACGGAGGTGCTGCAGCTGTACGTGTACGAGATCCAGGGCTTTGGGTGGTTCCTGGCATTTATCGGCGCCTTCACCGCGCTCGTCCTGTGCGAGATCTACAAGTTCTTTGCCAAGAGGTTTGTCGGCCACGGTGACATGGCCGATTTCAAGGATGACACCATCGACGTCAACGGTGCCAAGGATGTCGAGGTCGACGTAGCTGCGGAAGCCGAGGCCATGAAGGCAAACCAGGCGTAGAGATTCCGGGGCGCACAAAACTGTGACGCCGGCGCTGTACAGCTGCCGGGAGGCCTCGCAGCAACTGGCATGATGCTGGTGGCCCTGTCAGGTTCCACCAGCATGAATAGTTTCTACTGGCCCTTTCCGCATGCCTGTAAGTGCTGCTAAACATGAGGCCGTGCCAGCCCTCGCTGGCTGCTTTGCGTCTCTCCTTTTTTCCCTGCATGAACACAACAAGGGTCATAGCGGTTGACTTGTGGCCGATGTGGCTATCTGTAACCACCAGGCATTATACCCAGAAGCGCCGACTTGAAGGCAGCAACGCCCTTTGAAATATGCCCCGCCTAGTATACCGTAGAAGTAGGGTTTTTAGGGTTTAAAAACCTGAGTAGAAGTAGATAAGGTCCGCGGGGCCAAAAAAACATCAATTGTTTTGCGGGAATATCCGTGATGTATGCGGGCCCTATTCCAACTAGTTTTTCCTCTTTTCGCGCGAAAAGGCGGGAGGCAAAAACGTTGTTTCCGTTGGATTTCACAACGCATGCCATTTGTGTTGTGCGGTATGCTGCTGCTGTATTCCATTATTCGAAGCGAACAGCACGTTTGCGGGCCGGCATCTCGATTGTTCTCTTAAGTAACGACAGGAGGTCGGGTACTGAATGCCCCGCTGCTTGAGCTCTGAGGTCAACGACGTCATCAATGTGCTCAATGCAAAAGAATTGTCCCAGGGACGATATGGAGCGCACGACAAATATGCCTTCATGACCTTGGTAGCAAGGCACTGAGCACTTCCATGCCTCCTCTCATTGCATGCCATCGCCATCCCAACCCGCCCGAGCAGGCTGCCGGGGGCCGGGTACTCAGTGCTGATTTGTAGTGGCGGCTACTCCTTATTGCGGCACAGTCAAGGCACTCGCTGCCAGTTGTAGGTGCGCCAAGCATATCTGCGCCCTCGCCGCCTTATGCCAGATGCATATTGCGGCAGCCGCCATGCCCCGAGTAAGATCACCTTGCCAGCTTGCTACCAGCCTCACTGCTGCAACACGGAGCTACACCAGCTGTTAGGTCACGATCTGCTGGTAGGCACTGCAGCCCCCTCTGCTACGCCCTGACGGCATGCAATATCAATTATGGAAGAACGGAACCAGCCAACCAAGGTTGCGCTGAAAGGCATGCACAGTCAGGGGACTTAAGCCTGAAGTCCCAAATATAGCTCACTTCAGTCAAGCCTGAATTCAAATACCGCCCGGACATGGCCTGAATACCCTGCCCGCCCATCTGAAGTCCTTGAAGAAGTACGAGTTTTATTAATGAAGTCTGGGGGGCGAACCCTACTTTGGGTAGGGTCTGTGCTCACGCGTAATCGAAGCGCGTGGCGCCAATCGTAAATAATATGGGGCATGTAGGTACACTACGCTTCAAATTAATGGCAAACCCTACTTTGGATAGGGTCTGTGCTCACGCGCAATCGAAGCGCGTGGCGCCAATCCTAATATAATAGGGGTACGTTGGGTAGGAGTGCTGGCTACAATAACCCCCATATTTTAGATTGAATGGATTTGGCCGTGTACATTGAGGTATATGCAGATGTAAAAACGAGGCCCGAATTTCGCACATCTCGAGTTTACATTAGCTCAAATATTCAGAAAAATTTCCCTACGCGCAGCACATGAGGAGTCTTTGGCATGGCTCTATAGCAATAGACTGCCCATGGACGTTCCGAACGATATAACGTGAACTATCACGTTCGTTCGCCACATCCGCAAAAGCTGCCCATAGATGTGCGCTCGCATGGTACCGCGAGTGATCCCGCATCGCGCCTTCCAACCGATCATAATGCCCGCGTACATCAGCGTTACACAAGTGCTACACCTATCACGAGGCACGAACTCAAGTAGGCAGCGAAATGTTTTGTAATGAGCATGCGCACCTTTTCGCAACCGCTGCATATGGTAGCGCGCTACTACACGTATAGGGTAGCTCTACACGGTGGGGCAAGCACGTATATAACTACATGAGCTAGCTGCAGAAGGCGATATCAGAAAATCGCCAAAATAGGACAATCGGAAAGGTCCTCTACAGCACATGCGAGATGGAAGCAGTAGCATGAGAGGATGCAGAATGGGCACGAGCCCACGCATCGGACTTGGCCATCTGCACACCGGCAGAGAGAATGCCGCCCAGGGTACCATGCACGCAAGCAAAGACCCGCTGCAACAGCCCCCGCCGTATGCGCGACAGGTGACGGTGGAACTAAGCAGGTTGGCTAGCGACAAAGTTCCGAAGTGCCTGAACGGACTGACCACGAAGGAAGCATGAGGTCGGGGCTCAAGGACCGCCAGGGAAGTTGCGCACAACCAATAACACCACGAAGATGTAGACCACCGTCAAAGCGGACTTCCCGAGACGGCCGCGGTCCTCAACCACAAAAGGATAGTACTGGTGAACACCCTGCAATGGGGCGGAAGACGCCCGGTCCGCTGCCAACTTACCCTGCTCTGCCTCGGTCGCCGCGATCCCCGGGGTGCACCAGCGGGGGTCGTGGAGGACACGTATGCAAAATCGATCATGTAATCGCACGCCCCCCCCCCCCCCCCCCCCCACCCCACCCCGCCAGCGTCAATCCGACGGCCGCAAGCGGTCCGCTGGGCGCTGCCCACTCGTCTCAAGGGTCAAGTCGCCGGCTCCCGAGCGGTCCCGGTCAAGCACCGCCCCCGCGTCAATTGCCACAGATGCCCACAGATTCTTCAAAGCGGTATGCATGCGGTGCTTGTAGTTCGCTTAGTTCGCTACGGGGCAGATGGGTAGATGATTCACAATGAAATCCGTAGCGCTCCGGTTCGAGCCATCCGTAGGGCGAAGCCATAAGGGATCAAAACCACACGTGGGGCCACGGCAAGTGACAAGCGCGGAACCTCCGCGCGGGGAAAGGCCCAGCACCCGCGCAGCGGCGGCCGAATAAGCAGCATGAGGAATCTTGCGGGCTGACTCGTGATCCGACAGCGATAGAGATCCCGGCCCACACGCGTTGTATATGCGCAGGGTATCAAGTCGCGAGGCCGCGGCACCACTACGCTGGAAGCTGAGATCGAGGGCCACGAAGTCACGCAAACGAATCGCACGGCTGAGGTGGCGTTGGACAGCCATGGGCGTGGGATGATCATCGGAGGCCGCACCCAAACCCGTACCCGAGGGCGGAGCAGTAGAAGCTGGCAGCGATTCTGGGAGGGAAAAAGTTGCTGCTGACGGAGGGTGTGCCACTAATAAATTGCTATGCGACGGTATCTTCAGAGCTATAAAAGCGCATGTAGTAACGGTATTGGCAGTACTCGTACGTACCACCGATGGGAAGCAATTGCTGGGCAGTAGAGGTGGCCTCACCAGTACCAACTCCAAGAGGAGTGGCCGTAAAAGGAGATGTGGTGGCGCGCAGTCCTCCGCTACTGCTCGTATCCGTACGGGTCGTAGTACCAGCTGCTGGATCCGATGAAGCGGTGGTCGTAGCATTACTGACCGTAAGTAACTCGAAGATCTCGTGGGCGTGCCCACACGCCGCACGTGCGCGCCGCACATCTTCCTGCGGTAACGTGGTGAGGGCCCGTACAGTCTCGTACACGCACGCGGCGCGTCTCACGCACCCATGGCAAAGCACTCGTAGCCACAGACGACACCTCGGCGCGGACCGCCTCGAACAAGGGGCCGAGGGCGGGCCCGTACTCCCGTACTAGCTTTGGCAGGACAACCGATTGCGCGGAATAAAACGCCGCAGGGGCCTCTGACTGCAACAAGGCCAGATTCATACCGCCAAAATCCGCGGGCAAACTCATCTGAACGATCGCAGCCTTCATGCGCGGTGTAGACTGGTCGCAAGCGTCCAGGCCAAGCAGCGAAAACGCAGCCGAAATGTTGGCGGCGTCCACGGCCTCCAAGAACGGGCCCAGCTCCGACGGCGGCATCATGCGGCTGAGGAAGCCGGTCTGCCGCACCGCACATACGACCAGCAACCGCATGGTCCCATGGTGGCAGCCGTATCCCGACGTGCCAAAGGCGGCGATGCGCTCCAACAGTGTAACGTGGGCCTCCCGGCGGCGCCCCAACGCGCCGGTCATCCACTCGGGGTAATGGCTAATAGGAGCACCCATGTACACGGCGCCATCCCGGACAGGATCATCGGCCGGGGCCCGAAATCCTCCCGGGGCCAACTTCTCCCGTACCGTCCGCAACTCGGTCTCGCTGTCACCGGCGTGACGAACGTACCTCGTCGTACTGTCATGTACCACCAGTCCGACTTTGGAAAGCTCCGTGTAATACTCGTCAAAAACACGCGGAACGTTAGCCGCGGCAGTGGCCGCGCCGCAATCATCCGCAAAACTCTGGCAGTAGAAAGTATCAGCGGCGGTACGAGCCACAACCGCTTGCACTGGGCCCGCGATAGCGAGGCAGAAGTATGGCGGGGCCAGGACATCACATTGGCGTACACCCGTACGAGACTGCAGGGTGGCGCGCAAAGTACCGGGATCATCCGGCGCGTAGTAGTACATGTCGCTAGGGCGGTCGTACAACATCTGGAAGAAAGGGATCAGGCCATGGAGACGCGGGTGCTGAAGCAAACCGTAAAGTATCGCACCCCGGGATACCTCATTGAAGGCATTCCGAATGTCCAGGAGCAGCAGCCCTTTCCCAGCAGTACCACGCCCGCCGAAAAGCTGCAGCGCCACCCACATGCTCATATACGCCGTCTCACAGCCAGCTCCCGACTGAAAGCTGCGTTGCGCCGGGCCCATGACCTCCCACGCATCGGCGCGCACTTGCCGCAGAGCGTGGGCGTAGGCCAGGCGCACCAGCACGGAGCCGACGCCGAGCGGGCGTACCAGCGGCTCGCCGCTCTAACTGTATAACCTCCTTGTGTAGCGCAAAGACGGTGCCACTCGCCAAGAAAGCCGCAGTGCGCGAGTGGCACCGCCCCGCCAGGCAGCGGTTCACCCACATTCGCCATGAAGGTACGTCTAGGTCCCTAATGTGCTCCCAACACCACCATGCCCAGCGAAAAGGCGGGGCGCGCGACTCATAACCCGCCGCTGGTCCTCCCATCACCGCCTAACCTCATCTGCGTTGTCGCCCCACGACGGCGGCGCCCGCTGCAGGTCCGGCGGTTCTTCGGGGGGAGTGTTCTCCGGGCCGGTGGCAGTATGAGGCGGATGGAGGGCATCGAGGGCAAGGAGCGCCGCAGCGGCGTCACACACCATACCGAGGTCGGCAGTGTCCAGCGCCTGGCGAGCGCGGCGCAGCTCCTGCACAGCGGTGACTTTCGCCGCTCGGCGGTGAGCAGCCATCCACCACCGCCGGCGGCACCCCGCCATCAGCCACAGCATCGGCGCCCCCTTCCGCAGCCTCAGCAGAAGCCGCCCGCGCCCTCGCAGATCTCGGGCGCTTCCGTCGGCGGGCACTCCGAGATGTGGTCGTCGGCAGCTCACCAACCTCCATCCGGTAATTGTGTAACTCGCTGCCATCCCGCGATTCGCGCCACGGTAGCTGCATCCTGCACACCGAGAAGCCGGCGCGCACAGCATCCCTTGCCTCCCACAGCCGCACTCGCCGCTCCGCCAATTTCCGCACAACTGCGGGGCTGCTGGATGGGTAGGGTCGCAGTAGTAGCCCCGCAAATATGCAGACAGCGCCTTCGGCCCCGTACGACCGGTCGTCGGTAGGAGGGAAGCGGTCAGCATAGGCCAGCGTACGGTCTATCAGGGGGAAGAGGACATGCCGAGCTGCGGGACAGACGCCGACAGCCGTACCCCGCAGCGGCGTACGGAGCATATTGCGGTAGACGTCGCTGGTAGCGCACCACCGAGCGGTGGCTGCGAGGGCGGCATCATGGGCGGCTGAGGCAGCCGCCGGCACGTGCTGGCGCTGCGGCGCCCGCACGCAAGCCGCCGACCGACGCCGGGAGACGAGCCACACCGGGGGGGCGGAGCTGTGGGAGGAGGGGGGCGGCATAACTCGGAGGTGGCGGCACGGGCCGCCGCTGGCGCGCCATGGAACACGTGGTGGCCCGAGCGCGGGCAGCCGGCTCCTGGGGCGCCGCACATACGCAGAGGGATCGTCGAAAGTCGCAGCGTAGGCAAGGTGCATGGCAGCTACCGCCGGCGGGTCGCCGGACTCCATCCCGTGGTTCACGTGCGTGCACAGGGGGGGGGGCGGGCCTTTGGTAGGTGCGTCCGCAGCTGCCATCGCAACACCGGAACTGCCAATCAACGCCCCCGCCGGGCGCCGACGACTGCACCCGCCCCATCGCAGCGCCGCGCGCCCACCACCACCGCCGCCCCCGCCGGGACCGCGAACCCCACGGGAGACACCCTAGCAGAGGGGCATGGAGGGGCCCCACGGTGCTGAACCCCCACAGGCCACGCCACAGCTAGAAGCCGGGGGTCTGGGGAGGTCGCAAGCACGTATCCAACTCTTACGGCGCGCGCCGCACGTGACCAACTCTTAAACGCATATCTTTATGTCAGAATTCTACGATTTGAGCAGTAGTTTTCGCGACGCACCCCGAACCAATCTCAATAAATAAGGATTTAATACCTCTACGTGTAGCGCTTCTTTTGCGATGAATAATGCCCGTAGCACCTAAGGATTTTAGTCGCTTGCGGTCTCATCATGATTACACGTGCCAGTTGCAAAATTCAAGAAATCCATGCAGAAATCCAGAAGAAAATCCAGCTATCCTGTACGTCTCATCATGATCGGCGACGAAAGCAGTAGACAGGTTCACATTCGGCGACCGGTTCGTCATCCCGCAAGATATATACGGATGCATTAGTGGTACATACTACCCGAATGGAGTAACGAACTGTTGACCTACGACGTACCCCCTTGCTGAGCTGGTGCTAGTGTGTGGTGGGGTCAGGAGCAGTTTGGCGCCACCGTCCCGCGCCATCGCCGGCGGCCAGTAAACCCTCCTCCTTGGCGCAGCTCCCGGGAATACGAGCAGCACTGCCTTTCTGCCTCACCTAGCATCTACCTGTCGATTTACACGACTCAAACCGCGCGCGTTTCGGTGCCTCGACGAGCGCCACAGCCGGGGCTGGGGAAGCGGCGCTGCATGGACGCAATCGCAGTGGCGGCCGACGATCCGTCGTCGGTGGCGGCATGCGGCGGCTTCGACGAGCAACGCGGCGCCCACCAGGTGTGGCCAGGGCACTGTAGTTCACACACCTAGTTGCAACACAACCCGCTCAAGATGTGGGATACCCCGTTGTGGCTCTCCCCTGGCCTGTTACTTTGTCGCTCGGCGTTTAAACGTCGGCATGCACCTGTGCGGCCGCATCAGTCTTCCGCTTGGCAGGACCTACCCACCGGTATCATCGATGGCGTGGCGGCCTGCCTGCTGGGCGACAGCGCCTGGCAGCCTATGCAGTCGGACATCACCAATCGGGCTTACCCCGGAGACGTGCAGGGCTTCTCGGAGCCATCGATGTCGTGCTCGCCCGCGCGGCCGCCGAGTGCCCGAGTCCGCGCGGTGTGCCGAGACTGGCTCGCCTCGCACGACGCCCTGCTGGCGCACCTCGCGCCCGTGGCAGCCCTGCCGCCAGCGGGGCCGAACCTGCTATGGGCGACGTTCCCGCGCCTGACGAGCCTCGACCTACGTGCGCAGCCTCCCTCCTGCCCACTGGCTTCCATCCTGTCGGCCTGTCCAACGATGGCCACGCTCGCGGAGCTGTGGCTGCCGCCCTCAGCCGACGACGATCTGATGCCGACACTTCGGCGCACCCCCAGCCTACGTCGACTGAGCCTGCGAGGCTCGAAGGTCACCGATTCCGGACTAGCCATGCTTCCTAGTCTGACTAGCCTCTCGGTAATGGATGTGGGCGGCTGCGCCGTGAGCGACTGGGGGCTGGAGGCGCTCGCGGCCGCAGCGCCAGGCCTGCAGGAGCTGTGCGTGTCAGAGCTGAGCCTGCTAACGAGCGAGGGGCTTCGTTTGCTGTCGAGCCTGCGTTGGCTACGGTCCCTCGATGTCAGTGGCTGCGAGAACGTGTGCGATGCCGCCATCAATGTGCTCGTTGCCGCCGTCCCCAGTCTCACGGCGCTGGATGTCTCCGCATGTTGGCAGGTGAAGCCGCCTCGCATCCGCTAAGACATCGCTGGGAATCTTACAGGCGGCAGCATGCGAAACACATGACAATCTTTAAGCGGTATATTATCGTTCCATGCCAGTAGATGTTTCAGTGGCTGAGTCCATCTTAGGCCGTTCTTGCTAGTAAACAAACACACGCACGCACATACACATATATTTGTAAATAAACGTGCGTGTGTGTGCGTGTGTATGTGTGTGTGTGTGCGTGCGTGCGTGCGTACCTGGGATACTGCTGGCACCCTATCTCTCTTGTCACCATACAAAGGCAACCTTACCTATCCACTCCCCACCATGGTGGAATTTCAGGTCTCAGACGAGGGCATCATCTCCCTGTGTCGCCTAACCGGGCTCGCCAGCCTGACAGTGGAAAACTGCTGGGACGTCAGCGATGTGGGCGTGCGCCGTCTCGCTGCCCTCCGAAGCCTGCGCTGCCTGCACCTCTCCACGTGGCAGTCCTTATGCACCTCTGGCATCCCCGCCATTGCCTCCCTACGCCACCTCAGGTATGCTGCAATGACACACGCCTCCACCCAATATGCACATCGAGGCGATTAGAATAAATTACCATAACATGCTTTGGATACGCCATGTTATTGTTTTTAACACACGGGTGCCGACGCGGTAGTAATGAAAACCCTTGCGAACACGGTCTAGTACCTACTCTAGACCTATTATGGTCAAGTACCGGTCAAGTACCTAATCTTGACAATTTTTTTAACGGAACTGTATCGAACTTTATTTTAGGCGACCCAGTCTGCAATATTTAGGCCAGTGTGAGGCTTGTTATGAGGGTTATTATAGGATTGGGGGGGGGGGGGGGGGGGGGGGGGGAGGGGGGAGCAAATGCTCGGTGCTGACTGTCGCCCGTCGCCGAGTGCAGCACACTGCACATCTCGGAGTGCCTGGTGCCATCAGACATGGACGTCCACCTTCTGTCGAGGCTCCCCCAGCTGGCGAGCCTCAGCCTGGACTGCTGCGAGATGCTGAGCGACGCCGCGCTCAGCTGCCTCGGCCAGATGGCCTGCCTGGCGACGCTGGAGCTCAGCGACTGCCGCAACATCCGCGACCCCGGCATCATGAGCCTGCGCCCCCTCACCTCACTGCGCTCCCTCGTCATCAGCGGGTGCCGGTGCGCCCCCGTTACCACCCCCATTGGCCGCCCGATAATGCCACCAAATTCCCCTCTCAACACATCAAGGGACCCCCCCCCCCCCATAACGCGCACACACACGCACACACACGCACCTACGCACAGACTACCTCAAGCCCCTGAGAGCCATGGGCATGATCCAGCACTGTCCTACAAGCACCCACCATCCCGGTATGCTGGAACCAACTGTCGTTTTCTTCTGCTTTCCTTTTTTTTTGATGTTCTGGCCTTGCGGCCGTTCCGCCAAGCTAACTCCGAGTGGATGGCATTGCCTGGCGGCTTTTTTCCCCCTTCATTTGTGCTTCTGGGTGGATGGACGAGCTGCGCTCTGCGCGGTCATCGGTAGCAGCTGCGGGAGCCGTTCCATTGCCGCGCAACATGCCTGAAGCCCGCATGCCGCAGACCCTGTCAACGTTGCTCCCCCTCCCTAAGCACACCGGCGCGCTGACACCCTTGAGAGTGCGCCCATGCCGGCTGCAGCTGAGGAAATCCCCATTCGCCTCTGGGCATGTCTTTCCCACAGGCAGGTGACGGATCACGGGCTCGTGGTGCTTCTTCACTCTCTGTTCCAGTTGCAGCGGCTCGGCATTCAGGGCTGGGCGCTGGTCACGGATGCGGGGTTGGCGGCGCTGCAGGTGCGGACGCCCTGTACCTCTACATCGCTCATGCCGTATGAATTACTTATGCAATAATAGGCATTATAGCGATGGATTCCTTTCAACATTATATGGATTACTGCTCATCGCGCCATTTCTACAATCCGGACACGGGTGCAGGTGCGGTAATAGTAAAACAACAAACGGAAGGCGGAAGCTGGCCTGCCTACTAGGACTGCTAGAGGTCAAACGTAGACGATACAACTTCAGCCAATGTTCTGTGTAAGGTTCTTAATCTTCATATTTCAACTAAAATAATTTCTTTGATAATTCTTATTAAGAGTTTAACTATTACTGTTCCTTTATTGTCAGGTGTAGATTTTCTAACATTAGCTGAAAGAAAAATTATGGCATCAATGCAACGAAGAAAAGGACCTAATGTTGTAGGTATATTTGGTTGTTTTCAACCTATAGCAGATGGACTAAAATTGCTTTTTAGGGAGCCAGTATTTCCAAGTCATGCTAATATTGTAATGTTCCTTTTCGCACCTATTTTAACTTTTCTTTTAAGTCAAGTAACCTGGGCAGTTATTCCTTTCGGGGAAGGATTTGTATTGGCTGACTTAAATGTTGGAATTCTTTATGTTTTTGCAATTTCTTCATTAGGAGTTTATGGAATTATTACCGCTGGGTGGTCAAGCAACTCGAAATATGCTTTTCTTGGGTCTTTAAGATCAGCAGCTCAAATACATCACCCGTCCTGCACGTAGTAGTGAAGTGGCAGTCCCGACAGTATTTCATTAGGCTGTACGTAATTTGACATTTTCGGGCTACATACTTGCTGCGGCGCTAACGCCATTGAAGTCATCAGTCAAGTCGTAACAAGTCATAGCCGCAGGTTAGTACTGCTGCAGGCCTGGCCCGGAAACATTATTCGGGTGCTCATGATACCGCGTAGGCTTATACTATCTATTGGTCCGCAGGCCAGAAAACAATCAACAATTTTCGGCTTCAGGTCGGGCGTTTCATGGATAGTATTTGTGAAGACTACTTGTTTATTGCACCGGTATAGTGGTTTCATCCTCCTCTTCGCGGGCGGGGCGGTGAGGGGCGGTCAATACGTTTTGCATCAGCAGTGGGCCGTTTCTGTGTTACAGGTCTAGAATCCATCGTCGCGAAACCTTACACATACTACTTTAGCGGAAAGTCTATGTCATATGGTTCTAAGTAGCGACTATACCACAACATAAACCTGGGAGAGGGTGCACTGCGCTGCTATACGAGGCTACACGCAGCGCACACTAAGAGTCGTGTAATTAAGGCTCCAAATATATCCTCTATCACAATGCGCTTTGATACAGATTTATGAAATGTGGATATTTGTGGGTCTTTTCTAACATTTTGTATCGTCACCAGTGATTAGTGTCTATGAAACGTCATGCACATTGTTACAGCATGGGTCTCTGCAGCGCTTGACGAAGTGAAAGGTAATAGGTTGTGTCACCAGAATTGCAGGTGATGTAAACGGTTTCGGAGCAGATTGGGGACGGCAGTAGGGACTTTACAGCGGACAACAGCCATAGCTTTCAGTGCATATGTCATTATGGCCCATTATCGTATTGTTGCGGTAGGTGTTGAGGTACGCGGCGGCTAATAGGACATTCGGAGACCCATGATCCATCACCTACCTACTTTCTATGGGGCCTTCCGCCGTCCCGTTTCATGGTTTTGGATGAGGCATCAATATTGGTGATATGAGGCTGCGGCGGCACAGCTGCATGCCGCTGATTTGCGCAACATATTGCAACATAACGCTGTGCCATGCTGCTGATGAATATGCGAGACCCGCTGACAACCGCCATGTAATGTTCGGCAGGGGTTGAAGCAGCTGACACACCTGGACGTATCCTACTGCTGCAACATCACTGATAGTGGCCTCTGGTGCGTCCCTCAGCCCCCTTTACCTTTACCTTTACCGCCCCCCCCGCCCCTCTCTTCCCATTGTAACAAGCCGGTACAGGTCATCGTATGGTACGGCAGTATGGTTCAGCGTGCACCGTCCGGAGGCCTGGGGGTTCTACATGGCGTCATGGCCAATAGAAGAACGCGTCGCTGCTCGTAGGTATGGGAATATTATTCAGCAGCAGAATGGGCGGAATGAAATATTCCTTTATGCTGCATATATATTCCTGTTGCACGAAGTACCCGTATTTCCCCCGCGAGTATGTGGTTTAAATAAACTACCTGTAAGTACTGTCGGGACGACCATCGCCTCGACACCCAAGTTGCAACCCAATAAATATCAAGTTCTGCTTAAATGTAGGCTTTTTCCTCCCCCAGTACTTTGCGTGCATTCTCCGGACGCTCTCCCTGTAACCAAAAAGTTTCTAATAAATATCAAGTAGGGGTGCCTTTGCGCAGCGGGTGCTTACTGGTGATCGGGCGGTGGCGCGGCGTTATCCCGTAACAAGACCGACTCGTTAGATATATTAACTGATAGCGTATATCGCGCTTGACTTCCCACGTGCGCGCCGTGCGTATCCCGTCGTCGTCAGCCATCGGCGCGTCGTCGAGGCGCCAAGCACATCCCGACTATTTTGGGATTTTGCTTAAATGTAGGCTTTTTCCTTCCCCAGTACTTTGCGTGCATTCTCTGGACGCTCTCCCTGTTACCAGAAAGTTCACCATTTTGGGGACGATGCCCCACGCCCCCCACCCCGCCGCGGCGGAGGATACACAGCCGCCGAAACCCGCGACCTTCTCCTCCTTCCCCTAGTCGACCGGAACCGTCGCTCAGCTATAGCTAGGGTATATCTAGGCGAGGGGTGTTAACGGAAACTCGGCGAGTCGCGGCCGCCCTTGTCGAGGGTCATCGCGACTCCTCTGCCTCGACCAGCTCGCTTCCACCCACCCCCCCCCCCCGACTCAGCCCTAGCCGTCAGCCAGCAGGTCATATGCATAGCCGGACGTATCTGACCGGCATGAGGCGGGCATTGACCACAGATGAGCAGTGGGTTGGTTGGTCGGGGCGGGTCGATCCACAGCCAACCCGCCGGGGATGATGGCTATGCCTTGCTACAACTAGAACATTTCAGGTTGTGGTATCAGTGGCGGGCATATGTAAGCAGACGTGCAACATCCCGGCCCCAACATCTCCCACCCTAGGACCGGTACCAGTACTTAAGCGTGGGGTCAAGGGTGCCCTACCTATCCCCCCCGGGGGGGGGGGGGGGGGGGAGGGGAGGCGGAGAAAAGGAACACAGGGCTCAGCAATTTTTTTGTCCCCCTCCTGGCCGCGGACGTAAGTTAAAGTCCATCCCCGTACCGCCGGAAGGTCGTCTCTCGGAAGTTGCCTTCGCCGACCCTACCCCGTGAAACAAAACCGGTCTCATCATACTTTAGCACCTCAGTGCTGAACCCCCCTTCCCCCCCCCCGCGCGCGCGCGCCTCCTTTTATGGTGTGCGCGGTGCACTTCCTGCAGGGACCTGTCCTGGCTGCCTCAGCTGGACAGCCTTGACGTCTCCGGGTGTGGCCTCCTGAGTGAAGGGGGGCTCTCGGGCGTGGCTCGCCAGCTGCGCAGCCTGCGGGCGCGCGGTGCCGCGCTGTCCGACGCGGGACTGGCGGCCATCGGCGCGCGCGCGGCGCGCCTCACCAGCCTGGACCTCGCCGGCTGCGCCGCCCTCAGCGACGCCGGCCTCGCGGGGCTGGCGGCCGCCGCGCCCCGCATGCAGGCCCTCGACCTGCGCGGCTGCCACGGGCTGAGCCAGGCCGGGCTGGCGATGCTGCGCGGCGGCGGCGGCCTGCTCTGCCTGCAGCGCCTCAACGTCAGCCGGCCGCTGCACAACCGCAGCCCCGCACGGCTGTGGGGCGCCGCGGCCTCGCCGCCCGCCGACGACACAGCTGCGCAATGAAGGCGGCGGCGGTGTCAAAGTCTCACAGGACTCTCGGGCATAAAAGGGGGCGACGTCGGGGCGGGAGGCACCCGCCTTGCCGCTGCCGAGCCTCAGGTGGCGTATTAATCTAGAGCGTGTGTACATGTAATAAACGGGGAGCACCCAGGGGATGTCAAATAAGTCGGCTGTTTAAAATGTCATTTTAGGAAGCCAGCCTCTCCTGCGATGCTCATATCATACGCGCGCACCGGCCGCCAGGTCCCCCCCCCCCCCCCCCCCCCGACACGTCTCTCATTCAGAGCACTCCCGGGTAGTGAATGGCTGGTGGCAACAAGCTTCAATGACTGGTCCTGAATTGACAGGGATCAGCTGCGCGGGTGATGGGGTGCGCTGCCCCCCCCCCCCCCCCCCCCCCCCCCCGGGCCCCGTTGTCCACTCCCCTTTCCGCTCCCTGTGGGGGGACCACTACGCCCCACTGACTTCCGTCGCACTTCCGGCTGTCCAACGATGCACAACCTACACGAGCAGGAACACCCTGTGTCTGCCAAAAATATAACACTGATTTAATGAGCCTGAGGACAGCCCCGCACTGGTTGCTCCTGCCTGCTCGCCTGCCCACCGCAACTGAGGCGAATGCTGCTGCCACGGAATGGCATTGACCCGCGCAGGAATGCGGGGAGCCGGCAGGAGACAGAGTGCGGCGTGGAGGCGGTGCGCGAGATGCCTCACATGGGGCGCTTGTCGACACCAATGGCACCCACAAGCAAGCAAGCACCACGTCAAGGAACCCAACACCCTCCGTCCTCAGATCCGCTACCTCACCCCATCAGGGCCGCCTGAAGTCTTTGAAGTCAAGCGCAGCGGGCAGCGCCGCACCGGCGCGCTTGTGGATGAAAATGTTGAAGCATTCGCCTCGCATGGGCCGACCAACCGGCACTTCGCCAACGCTTCCGGGTGATGGAGACTTGTGTATGGATCTATCATGATGGCAGGGTCCTCTTCCCATCGACGCCGAGTCGGGCCGCCATGCAGCAGCCGGCTTTGAGCTGCTGTATGCGCTTCTAAGGTCCTCCTCCCCCTCCTGACATGCACTTATCCACAATGAGAACCGCCAACTGTGCGCCGGGCTGTCCAACGATGCACAACCCACATGAGCAGGAACACCCCATGTCTGCCAAAAATATAACACTGATTTAATGAGCCTGAGGACAGCCCCGCACGCATGTAAATGTCGCCTGCGCTGCCGTAGATCCAGGCTGAGACTGCAGCCGTGCTGACTGCGGTTGCTGCAAACTGACACTTTTTTTGCAGGAGTGAGCAAGCCAACACCCGGGCGCAACTGACCTACGTTCGCCGCACGGCCCAGAGTGCTGCATGTACTTCAGTCCGTGACATCTTCCCACACGGTCATCACATTGGTCAACAGGGCTTGGGGAGGTCGGCTCAATCGCCCAGTCACAGGAAAGCGTTTGGTCGCCCAACAGCGACACGTCGGCCACCTTCGGAATGCTTCCATGAAACGGGCAGAGGAGCTCCACCCATCACCCGAAGACGTTTACAACAAAGATCGCTGCCACGCTCTTGTACTCTTCTCCATTAACGTCCCAAGGCAGACAATGCAGTAGCGTTTGACGACGGCCCACCATGCCAGGAGAGGTGCAGTCATGTGAAAGTATCTTGTCCGCTGTGGCTGAGCTGAGCCACCATACTCACCATCGGCCAATGGCCGCGGCAGAGGCATCCCGCAGGTGCGTCCCCTGGCATCTGCGCAGGAATGGGGACGCCGCCAGCCGGCAGAGCGCGCTGTCAAGTGGAGGCGGTGCAGGGAGATGGGCCGTGCGCCACTGCTTGCCATGGAGCGCTTGTCAACCCCGACGGCAAACACATCTAAGCAATGACGGCCGCCAATAACATCCGTCCTCAAGCTGGCTACCTCACCCCATCGGTCCGCTCTTGTCTTGAAATGCGCTCAAGGTGCCCCCCCCCCCCCCCCCTACACTTGTCCGTGAATTGAACTGATATGCGTGCGCCGGGCTGTCCAACGATGCACACCCCAAATGAGCAGGAAAACCCCGTGTCTGCCAAAAATATAACACTGATTTAATGAGCCTGAGGACATCCCCGTACGCGCGTCGGTGCCGCTTGCTCGGGCGCGGTGACTGTCCCGCCACCTGAAGCTGATGCGAATGCTGCCGCCCCGCACTGGCATCTGCGCAGGAATGGGGACGACGCCAGCCGGCAGAGCGCGCTGTCAAGTGGAGGCGGTGCAGGGAGATGGGCCGTGCGCCACTGCTTGCCATGGAGCGCTTGTCAACCCCGACGGCAAACACATCTAAGCAATGACGGCCGCCAATAACATCCGTCCTCAAGCTGGCTACCTCACCCCATCGGTCCGCTCTTGTCTTGAAATGCGCTCAAGGTGCCCCCCCCCCCCCCCCCCCCCCACACACACACACACACTTGTCCATGAATTGAACTGATACGCGTGCGCAAGGCTGTCCAACGATGCACACCCCACATGAGCAGGAACAACCCGTGTCTGCCAAAAATATAACACTGATTTAATGAGCCTGAGGACATCCCCGCACGGGGCGTGGAGCACGTGCCCGCACCGCCCTTGCCCGCTTGGTTTGACCGGTGCATGTGTGTCTGTCCCGCAGGGCGGTGCAGTGTACAAACACTACTAATGGGGCGACAAGTGTCAGGCTGGTGGCGCTTCTGGGCGGCCGTCCGCAGGGGGACATGCCAGGCATGGAAGTCACAGCAGGGATATGGGTTGCACATGCGCATAAGGGGGGGGGGGGGGGGGTTAGCGCCAGTGGGTACTGAATTCAGGTGAACATGTAAAATGATGCTCAAATTCTGCTGGCGGGATCCAGGGCTGCGCCAGTACGTGGAACGTGTACATAGAATTCAGTCCATACTCCGGGCTTGCGTCACACTTGGGGCTCGGCCAGCAGGTGGCATGTCAGCCTGAGTTGAGGGCCCCGAAGTCCGTGTGTTTCCAGCCAGATTTCCGTCCTAAATCTCCAGGCAAATACACTGTAGACCCCAAATCGGGCCTCATCCCTCAAAACAATCCAGTGGTTCGCAGCTCGGCCACTGTGGTATCCGTGATACAACCTTTATAATTGCACTGGTTCATTGATATTTCTTTTTTGCCAAAGGGGGGGGGGGGGGGGGGGGGCAAACACGTTCTGTGTCCGACGATTTCTTTCTGAGCGAATGGCAAGGGTGAATTCAAATGAGGATTTGGCCATGATTCCCGGGTTTCATCTGCAGGCAGCTGGTTACGCGCACCCCTTGGTTTCAACTGCGCGAAGCCGCCCCACAGGCCTGGCTGGGCAGGCTGGCTTGGCGCTACTTGCTCATAGCGGCAGCGCGCTGTGCGTGCTGGTGCGCCAGCGCTTGCCCTCGGACCCCGCGCAGAACGGCTCCCTGCGGGCAGCAGCACGCAGCAGCCACGTGAGTGAGCGCCCCTAGCCGCAGAGGGATGGCCCCGGCAGCTGTGCGCTGACCATCTCCGTATGTATCGGCACAAACACAGCGAATGCCGATGTGATCATTGCGTTGCAAGACCCCGGCCCCTCGTCGTCTTGATACTGAAGCGACAGGCGCGCAGGAGCCCAAGAGGCGTGGGACGGGTGCCGCCCCACAGCGCCCCAACCTAAGTCACGCGTCGCCCCTGGAGATCCGAAACAGAACACGTAGCGAACCCCGACGTACTATATATTCATTTTTTCCCCAGCTGACCCCTGTGGGGATGTTCATCCTCCAGAGCTGCCCAAGAAATCGAGTGCGGGAGCGGTCAGGGGGGGGTGGGGGGGGGGTGGGGGGGGGGAAGGGGGGCACTCTTGGTCGGGCAGCGGGTGCAGGTGCGCCTCCGTCTCCGCCTCCGCCTCTGCCGCTGCGCCTCCTTCGCCCCGCACTGGTGGCATCGGGTACTTGAAGAACTTGATGTCCTCCGCATAAAACATCGCCACGTGCGTGAACACCGCGGGGTCGCTGTGCGTGTACATGTCTGCCCACGCGAGGTTCCAGTGCCACGACAGCTGCGGGGCGAGGAAGGAGGGGAGAGGGGAGGGGGGGGGGAGGGGGGGGGGGGGGGGTCACAATCAGCACAGGTCCTGAGGGGCACAGCGCCATACTTCATTGGCGTCCCCCAAAAAGCCATGCGAGAACACAAGGGTGATATGCTGGTTGTACTGATTGCGGGTTCATCCAAATTTGGGTACCGCGGGCCGCATAGCAAAGAGTGTGCAATGTTAGGCACAGAATTGGGGATGGCTGTACCTATTGACATTTATCCCCCCCCCTCACACACACATTCACCAACACGCACTTCTGAGGGGAAATCTGGATCCATCTTTCAACGTAGCAGAATACATTATCAAACAACATGTAAGCCGCGACACAATGCGGAAAACAAAGTCCTTATCTTTGGGAATCGCCAACCTGATAGTTACATGGTACGCTCATTTCACATGCCGGCACACCTAGGGGGCGCGCAGGGTCCGGGCTGCCTAGAACACTGAGTCCCGTCACGTCAAACACACACATTGCACGCATGTTTGTATGCGAAAGGGAGGTGAAGTGTGTGTGTGGGGGGGGGGGGGGGGGGGGAGGCTGTCTCATTAGCACGCGTCACCCCCAAAACATCCGCACACCCCCATGCACACACCCACCACACAAAGCTCACACACCCCATGAAGCCCACGATCATCCTGCTCTCCCAGGTTCAATCTGACATGCCGTGACGACCTTGCCTACCCCGTCCCACACATACAATGTCACACGGCCGGCGGTTTCGTCCCTCCGATGGACGTACCATAGCTCAGTGTCCAATGTATTTCAAACGCGTGGCCGGGTGCGCACCTTGGGCTTGGGCTGGTGTGGGTCGCGCGGCGCCTGCTCCGCTGTGTGCGTGCGCGGTCGGTCGTCCGGCACCTCGTGCAGCAAGATCTCCTCAGCGCCCGCGTCCGCGTTTTTGTTCAGCTCCGCAAGCAGCGGCGGCAGATCCTCTGCCAGCGCGTCCTCCCGCACCACGTAGTCCACCGCGGACTGTGCACACAAGCGGACGGGGCAGCGCCAATAACTCTCCAGGCAACCTGAGACCCAACTGTGCGTTTGCCTTCGCGCCGTAAGCAATCAAAATGAGCCCCCCAACAGAGCGATCTCCCCACCTCTCTCTCTCTCTCTCTCTCTCTCCCCCCCCCCCCCCCCGCTCTCTCGTTCTCTCTCGCTCGTTCTCTCTCTCTCTCTCTCTCTCCCCCCCCCCCCCCCCTTTCTCTCTCTCCATATCAGTAGGCAGCAATCGTTTAGGAGTTGGAAAAGGGGATGATATTTTTTTATTTTTTTTTGGGGGGGGGGGGGGGGGGGATGACCTGGTGGCCGAGGTTGGTGGCGCATCGCGAGTCGGACATGACAAGTTGGTGCTCAAAGGCGGGGTTGTCCGGCAGCCGGCAGCAGCCGTGGTACTGGCAGGCACGCCCGAAAACGTTGGGGTCGCGCGCAAAGGTCTCCCACGGGTGCTGCACGCACGTGGCGCTGCCCGTCCGCTTGGCGGGGTTTGCCTGCAGCATCCCGGGTGGGGCGGGGCGAGGCTCTCAACCACCCATTCAAGACCCCCCTCCCCTCATTTCAGGGGGTTGTGTCGAGCTGTGAAGTATGGGATGTGATCAACGGAGTTGAAAACCCGCCGTGGTTTGATGCCCCGAAACCTAAGACAATAAGGCCACCGCATGCGCAATACGTAAGACGCACCTTGAGAAACTGGTAGACAGCGGCAGCGCGCTTCCAAGGGTTGCTGACCACCGTGAATACGGTGTACTCCTGCGCGGTGCCGCGCCGGAGTTCGCGGCAGACGCCGGGGGGGGGGGGGGGGGGGGGGGGGGCTGAGTTAATCGGGGTGTCCGAGTCGTGCGGTCGCCGATTAAGCGGCGCGCTACCAGGTGCCTTACCTGCCAGAGCCGCTTGGCGCGCTCCTCGTCCATGTTGGCGGCCTCGTTAGCTAAGACATAGCCGCAGGTGGGCTTGTCCCCCAGCTGGTTGTGACACTCGCCGCCCAGGATGTCCTCGAAAAAGGTTCCTGCGGCGGGGGTTGGGGCGTCGTGGGGTGTGGGTCGCCACGCCGGCCGCTCTCACCCCGCACACCCAAGGCGGGAGGGGCTTCGGTAATCAGGGGGTGGAGAAGAGGTTCGGACAAGGGTGTGGCGCGGCGTCGGCGATGTGGTGCGGCGCACCCGCGCTGAAGAGGTTGCGCACGAAGATGTAGCGGTACAGGTGGTTAATGTACACGGCGCAACCGGGCGGAGGCACGCCCGGCGTGGAAGGGTGCCCGCGCTGCAGCGCCTGCACGCTGGCGTTCCCCCAGCGCCACCACTCGCGGTCCAAGTAATCTCCGCGCTCCCAGTGCCAGTACTTGCTGGGCGGGACGCCGTGCTTGGCGACGGCGCCCGCCACGGCGGGCGCGCCGCTGACCGCGGCCCGGAGGTCAACGCGCGCGTAGTTTGGGATCCGAACCGGCGGAGCGCCGCTGCTGGCGACCACCGGGATGGCGCCGTCCGCGGGAACGTCGCTGTCTAACCGCAGCGTCGGCTGCCATGTGCGCCCCGGGCGGCCACCTCCCAGGCCAGAAGACTCGCCGGGGATGAGCGGGGAGCTGCCCCGGCGGAGGTGGGGCGCCGCGGGGTGCGCGCCGCGCAGCACGGTCAGCAGGGTGAGCCCCACCAGCGCGACAACGCACACCACCGTGGCGGCCGCCAGCGGACCGTGCGACCCGCGGCCTGGCGGTCCTACGGCGCGGGAGAATAGACCAAACCAAGCCATGCTATCCCGCCGCGTGGTGGCTATCGGTACGGTGGCGACCATCCTGAGTTGCTACCCGGAAGGTCCGAGGCCAGTGGCAATCCTATGTGCTGGCGGTTTTGAGCCGCCGTCGACGTTGCGCTCCTGATACTGCCGACAACGGCGGCTGGCGGACGATGCTGTATAGTCGCTACAAGAGTACAGTTACACCCGATGAGCGACGATGACTGATAATATGATCCGCCAATAAAACAAAAAATGAAATACACCTCCCCACAAAAGTTTAGCCCTGGAGGAATCCGCATGCGAGCGCATCGCTGTGTGCCAGCATGCAGTAAAAACCACACACACTCCACTAACTACACTAAAGCTTAGCTTGAATGGCCTGTCTTGCAGCGCAGCCTCCAAAATGTCGCGCTAAAGCATGGTTTTACGCGATGCGCTTTTTCTTCTCGCAGTGAGTAAATGTTGTTTTTGACTAGAAAATAGCATGATACGATTGCATGCGTTTCAGCTTTTGGGGCTGCACATGCTCCCAAGCTTTCGCGCACGGAAAGTATGATGATGATGAAAGTATGTAGATGATAAATAAATTGTGCAAGTATTGTGCCAGTTGGATGATAGTGTGGCATCGCACCCTTGCATACGCCACTATTCCTACGTTTTCCTCAGCGTTCGAAAGGGATTGGAAATGCGATCCGTTGGTAGCATAGCACGCAACGCGCTATATGGCCCAAGCTTCACAATGCGAGTAGCCCATATCGAAACCCTTTTGATGCGCCACTGCCATGACGCAGCGCGGGAGGTGTGCATGAAAGATAGGCATTGTGCCAAAACACTCATTATTATTGCCAAGTCGCAGAAACTTTCAGGTATCACCAGCAAAAAGTTGTTTAGGAACATGGGGAAACGCCATAATGCAAAGTTGTTGGTCCACGTAGCTAGAGCATTTATGAACTCGAGTCTGAGGCACATGGGTTGCATCTAGGTGCCCGTGACGTGGCCTAACACTGGGTGTGACAATTATACGAGTACGATATACTACGAGTTAGTACATGTGTGTACTAGTACAACGTGTACTTGAGACTACGAGTATATGTACTGTATAATGCTGCCGTGTGGTAAGCGTTGTGCTTCGGAGCCGGATTGATACCGCCTCAATTGTTACAAGGCGCCAGCATCCTGACGTGAGGTTCACCAGTTCGAACCCCGCTGATGTCGAGAATTGAATTCTCGCAGGGGGGGGGGGAATGTAGTGTGACAATTATACGAGTACGACATACTACGAGTTAGTACCTGTGTGTACTAGTACAACGTGTACCTGAGACTACGAGTATATGTACTGTATAATGCTGCCGTGTGGTAAGCGTTGTGTTAAACAATTATTGTATTCCAAAAACAAACAAAGGGTTGGGACTCAAAGACAAACAAAGGTGGGTGTGCAGTGGTGGTGCAAAGGCGAGAGGCTTCAGTGTTTTTGGAATACAATAATTGTTTAACACAACGCTTACCACACGGCATCATTATACAGTACATATACTCGTAGTCTCAGGTACACGTTGTACTAGTACACACAGGTACTAACTCGTAGTATATCGTACTCGTATAATTGTCACACTGGGCCCCTTTGTGAAAACACGTTTTTGGACCCGTAAACCCCTTAAACGTCAGCGAATCGCAAATCTGAGCGCAAAATCCGGACAGTTGAAGTCCCCTGACTAAAATTGCCATGACTTTTGCTATGGCTTCTCTAACGCGACCTCGTATGCCTAAATCCGACGCCGATTCGCAATAATATATATGCCTCTTGGCACGCCTCCCAAAACTGCGATTGCCGCACAATATTCCCGACGTTGACAAAGCTCAGATTCGTCTATTCTCTCGCGTAGAGACTCGTTTTTATTCAATAAAAAGCAGTGAGTGGTCGCATGACACCACTATGTCGACGAATTTCGAAGAAAAATGTACCTATACTTGGCCAAAAACGTCATTTATATGCTCCGAAACCGCTTACAGTGCTGAAATTGGGGCACTGCTGTAGCGCGTATGCCACTTTGTCTGCGACTTCTCTGCGCCAAAATAAGCCATATTTCCCGATTAGCGACAATACACCCAGCCAGGATTGAGCATACTTGCGGTTGGTCGAATGGCATATAGTAATATTGCCATATACCATCACAACATTGAATTCCCGCGTGTCGTATGACTTTGGGGGGGCAAGACTTTTGTGGGCAGGTGTAAGTGTAGTTTATGGCCGGGTTTTCCAATAATTTAACTGTCCTATTGCGACCCTTACGGTCATCTGTTGGTGGTTTCAAGTTTCAACCCGTACTGGTACTATCATGTTTCAGTACGGGCTGCCCCATCGCCCATGCTGAGCCCAACGCTCCAGGCCGGGGAGCTACTTAGGACAGCCACTAGCAGCTCGCCTTCCATCTTCCAGCTCGCTGCCCTCGGCAGCGGCTTCGCGTACTTGGGCGCGCGAGGGTCGCAGAGGCTGATCGGGTCCGCATCGAGGTTTCTTTTCCCGTAGTTAGTGAGTCGTCGTGCCACGCACATGCGTTACATCATCGGCAGCGATAGACAGCCCCTCACTGCTCGGTAGTGTTGTTTTCCGGACTCGTGCGCCCGAAGCCGTTTTCCATTTGTGCCGTGGCTTCGCAGCTAGAACGTTTTCGGGTGGCGATGCGCACAGTAAACTAGAGCTTTGGGTTCCCCGTTAGGGGGGTTTAAACACCCGAAGCCGAGTCGCAGTGCGGGCTTTCATGGGCTCGTTCCCCGAGTGGAGAACCCTCTCGCAGTAGCCAACTTTTGAGGTTAGGTGAGGTGAGCGCGCTCGGTATACCATGGCCGCTGCTCGTCACGGTTGTCAACGACGACGACTACGCCTACCGCAATAACAAAATCGGCGCGGAGGGAGGAGGACGTTCGTGTCATCGTTAGGATGGCCGTTTGCATGATTGACACTTCACACAACCCGCTCCGCGCGCGTGTCCTCGCATCATGGCGTCGTGGCATCGACGATCGTTGCACGTTATTGTGGATTTCGGAAAACACCCGCGTAATTGGTCAATTACGGCGATGGCGCCGCTCGTGCGCTTGTGTTTTTAGAGCGAGGGCTCGTTGCCCTCGCCCTAACGGTGATGTCGCAGCAACGTCTGATGTGGTTGCAGTGGGAAGCATCTGCGCGGCTCGTCCCAGCGCGTCTCCGACACCTCCCACTGCAACGTCATCGTCGCAAAATGCAAGGGCACTGCAAGGCATGGCTATTGCTGCTTAGCATTTGTTACTTTCTTAGACAAAAAGCTGGTGTACTTCGCATGGTAATGTAAATTGCGCAAATGACAACCCGCAGCCGCCCGCCGGGCGGCAAGTCTACCACCTGGCGTGCTCGGCGTTTCGTGGTGACCGTGACTACCCGGTCCGACTACTCCGGGTTTGGAACCTCGGCGGCCGTCGCTGGTGAAGCGGCGGCCGCCTCGTCATTACCCTCGTCCCGACAACACTGCCATTGTTACTTGCCGGTGTAGGCTATCAGATCCTCTTCGTCGGCCAACCGTTCCCGACGCAACGACAGCATCCCACCTTTGACAGCACGAGTTGCCCGCCGGGGAGGCAGCTTCGCCACTTAACGCGGCCTATGCATTTCGTGGCGTAATCGTAGGCCTGCTTGCTTGGGAGATGGTATGCAGCCGTCGCTGGTGCAGCTGTGGCGGCCACCTCACCGCACTCCGCGTTGCAAGACCCTCGGCGAAAACTTGCCGAGTCGGCGGGTCGTTTGCGACGTCGCCGGCAACTAACCGCTCCCGACACACACAAGAACAAGTATGGCACGACCACACAAGGACCCGTGTCACTAGTCTACCGGACCACCTCCACTGCGCCCAGCGACCCCCGAATGGAGGTTTTAGCGCAATATAAATGTACGACCCGTGTAAGAATCCAATTCTCAGTACTATACGCATCAGTATACACGTTGACGGCGTAATTCGCGGTCAGGCGACTACCATGTGCAGCACTCATCGATCAACGCCCCGGTGATACGCAGTCTTCCTACTGCCAGCAGATACTCGGCGTCGCGAAAGTTTTCCCGCGCACAATATTAGCATGCATGCAAGTCCCATACAGCCAACAACGCTCGCGACCGGGTGGCTCTCGACGACTGAGATCGATTGACGATCGAGACGACCGCTGTGGAGCATGCCCAATACCGCGAGACCATTCACGCCATCGGCGGCGTATGACAAGCGAGAAAAACGGAGGGGGGTGGGCGGAAGACATGACGAGCCGGCGGCGCGGGCGAAGCGCAGCAGCCGCTCGACAGCTCTGCGGCAGCAGATAGAGGTGGGAGCCGAACCACCCAAAGGAACGGAAGGGGCGACAGAGAAGGGAGAGGTCGACGCTATCGAGGACCTAGACGCGGTGACTTGTGGAGAGGGCGAGAACGGCGACATCGGGCCGCACTAGGACATCCGGGAGTATTAGGTGATAAAGCTAAAGGGCAGTGTCGCATCTTTACGGGCCGCGCTCGTGCAGCAAAAGAGCAATAAAGACCGCGGCGCGGCTCAACAAGCTCAAAGAGTTACATGCGGATTACAGGAAGCTCTTGCTCACCGTTGAGGCGGAGGACAGTAAGTGGCGGAAGCTTTATATCGCACCAAGCAACGAAAATACAATCTGCCGGCGGAGCGGTTCAGGATTGCTACGACGGAACTGGCGGATGCCGAGGAACAAGCCGAGAGAGAGCACCATGCCAACGAGCATTTGCGTGAGAACAAGTCTCGCCTCCCGGCCTTCGCTAGGCTAGTCGCGGCATAAGTTTCGGGGGACGAAGAGGATGAGGAGGCCGAGGGCCGCCAGATGGAAAGACCGGTCGGCAGGCGCCCTAAGCGTCCTAACGGCCGGCACTTCGCATGACTATCGGACAGCCTCGGCGTGAGGAGCGCGGCAACTCCCGTTGGCGACCCCAGTGCGAATGTTGTTGCATCTCTGGCGGTAGATGAGGGCGCTGGTGGCGGTAGGTGCGCCTCTTGCTGGCGCCAGCGGCGCAGCGGTTGATGCACCAGCAGAGGTTGGAGATATGGGCGGCAAGGTGTGCGCCATGGACAACCTAGGATCATGTTCAAAGTGGGCCGCGCGGCTCCAACTTGCAAGCCCATGGATGCCAGCATGAATGAGGATGGCAAGCCCCCCCCCCCCCCCCCCCCCCCGTCATGCTAGCAGCCATGGTTATGCGGCAGCGGCGTGATATCCCGACCAGATTTACAGTTCTCTATGGCCACCACTGGGTTGTAAAGTACCCGAGCTCTGATCGCACAGACCATGCACCTACAGTTTCAGCGGCAACAACGGTAGCTGCAGCGCACAAACTGTTGCGCGGTCGCTTGCGGGTGTCAGCGATGAAGACGTTCTCGCCATCCTCGTGTCGTTCCTCAAGACACATCGCAGCCTGTGGACAGCCATAAGCGCAAAGGTTGATCCCAAGGTGGCGGTTCAGGCGTAGTAGAAGGATGCGGTGGCAATGATACAGGAGCACATGCCAACGCCAGGCATGCTGCGCGCGGGGCGATCTGTGTGGTCAGACAAGGCAGCACCTTCACCCCGCCGCGCGCCTTTGATTAGCTACCTTCGTGGCTTCCTCGACTGATCCGCTCACTTCCTACACCCCTCCACATAAGTTTGGGTTTTGCAGTTTTGTTCGACATGCGCATGTCATGTAGAAAATACGGCGTGGGCAATTGCATGCAAGTGACTAAGGGCGAGGTCGACTTGGGGAAAAAATGGGGCGCGCTCTACGCCTAACCGTGCGACATGGCATGCGTCGTTCTGCGCCCCTCGAGAAATGGCAAATCAATGCGTGTAAAACTTGCATTGGAAAATAACAAGTTGCGCCATCCCTTCGTACGCATACATCCAACGCGCAAATCCACGCCGTACTGACATGCTGCCATCTTTAGTGTAAGGTTTACCTACAACATGTGCACACCGGTTCGCGTAGGTACTCGTTTCTAAAGACCGCAAACGGGTCTCAAATCCGAGATGTGTAGCTGGCAACGCTTTTTGGCTACGTGGCACGCGCTACGTGCGTATAATTAGCACGTGACCGCTCGCGCTCCTCCCTCATCATCCCGCCGTCAGCCCCATCCCTGCCCGCGACACACAAGACGAGGCACCTGAAGCCCACCACAAGCCTACGTTAGGGCGCTGCTAACGCGGTATGCGCGTGATGGTGCCGGCCGGTGTGTCCGATTGGCATCGGTGGGGCGGGATGGGTTGGCGAGACGGGTGGTCACGTGGGCTCTGAGTTTTGATCAAATGACGGTATATTTGACTATATCAACCGGATACTAAGTATTTCTCGTGCTCTTTTCGGTACCTGCATCTCAGGATTGTGACCCCGCTATGCATAGCTTCTAGCCCGGGAGGATTTCATTTAGCGAGTACCCGGGGAACCGGTGTGTGTGGGGCACCAAGATTAGGTCACTAAGGGTATTGCACAAGCCCTAAATTACAGTTTCACCACTACATGGTGTGATTTTCGGCCAAAAATGGTGCTGTTATTGTTGCCTACTCACGCATGAAAGCCCTATTGAGCCCTCCTTGGCTCAGGCGAGAGCGCATCAATGGGGGTCACGTGCACGCATGGCAACTGCGCCGAATCACAAGTAGAATGCCACATAGCAGCGCGCTATTAAATGCTCGAATATCAGCAAAAATAATATGTTGAAAAACAACACAATGTTGTTGGCCATCAAGGACATGGCTAGAGAGGGAGCATGTGGCAAGTTTGCGCCGCCCGTGTGCATCTACATTCATAACACTGTCACACACATGCGTATGGAGTAAGGGGACACACATAGCGCAAAGCTACGCCCCCGTGTTGAGGCTGAGTGTTGCGAACCGATGCCGTGATTGATGTATTTTATGTTTATCGCTAGAAACTGGTCAAAACGTGCAAACTAGGTGCTCAAACCCGAACACTACCTCTTGCGTTTGACGCAAGGATATTCTTGCGCATTTTTCAGAATTTTTGGAGCACTCCCTGAGCCGCTATAAGCGTTTGAAGTCAAGGGGGTGTCGCTTGCAGTGGGCAAAACTGCACTGGTCCTAGCATCGTCACACGCACGTGTGCCCACTCTGCCTTACGTGACTATGCCCACCCAAACCCACCCAACCCGCGAGCTACTATGTTTCCTCACACATCTACGGCCATTGCACCATACAATGCTCTATGCATGTGGGCCATCATATATGTGCCAATAACATGTATTGTTGTGCATCACTGCGTCATGTCCTTTGAGCGCCGCGCCAGATCGCAATACCCTATTCTTAGGGTACTAGGTTATAATTCAGACCCTATCAAGGAAAAGGTTTTATAACAACCTAAAACATTCCCGGGTCCCAGCCCTAAAGCCCTACGTTTAGGTACCCTGGTATTTTTCATTTCATATTCAGCCAAAAAAGGACCCCAAACTTATGTGGAGGGGTGTAGGTTGGACTTTGTAGTCCGGTGGGAGCGGTATGTAGGCAGCGCCGCATTGCTCTTGCGACAATTCAGGATGCATTGCAAACAAGCAATAAATGGAGCACTTGTTAATACCAATGACAGAGACTGCCATGCATCGCTGACACAACATGCTACACGGGTAGCGCCGTGTGTGTCTTAGAGAGGGGATGGGCGCGCGGCATCACTGGACACAACTAGGCATTGGCGACACACCGGCGGGTAGCAGCCACTGGGAGGGTCGTGTTCTCTTCTTTGTTTGCAACCGCCATCATATTGGCTGATGATCGGTAGTCCGTGTTGTATGTCTGGATATTAACTGCGGAGAGAGCCCTCGTAGAGCCGCAGTCCTTCTGCAATATGGAATCAATAGCATAGGAACACGGCAGTATGTCTTCGCCGCGATCCCATCAATGGATACCACACCCACATGGCACATTTGCCTGACCTTGTGAAAGGCGTACTCATCATAGTTGTTGTTTGGTGGCAGGGCAACGAAGGTGTCGGCTGAGATGCTTGCCACTGGCGAGGTATAGTGACCCGATACTCGTCAAAAACGCGTGGCAACCTGATATAGTGTTGATATGGTAGGTTGAAATCAGATTCCAGGAGGCGGGACGTGTAGCGGAGCCGATGGCGCGGCGCGAGTTGACTCGGCGTGCGAAGAGCTACAATGGTGCGACAGCGAGCGGAGACGAGGGACGCGGGGCGGACCATCTGGGTATGCCGTGGGCGCGAGACGCAATCAAAGCGCCCAAAAAGCAACAACACACCCACACACAAGAAACGTCACTCTCCATAAATAGGTCTAAGCTGCTCATAGAGACCTTGAAACTTAATTGGGCGGGTGGGCTGTGGAGGTTGCCCAAACCATCCCCGCGGCGGCGGTTGGGCGCCGCTGATTGTCAAGCAGCGGTGCCAGTGGCTCGCGCTCCTTGTTGTGACTGGCAGCGGCGGGCGCTGCTGTTGATACGGCAAAGGGGCTGGTAGAGGGGTCCACTGAGGTCTCGCCGTCCTAGCTGTGAACTTGCAGTCTGCCGATGTGAGGTTTGGGAGACGGGACGGGGAGTCAATAGGGGTTGCTTTTTCAATGCACAATGGAACTGGCAAGGCTGTCGAGAGCACTCACATGGCTTCTCCAAGTGGCGCGGGCTTATTGGGCTCGGTGTTCTCGCGGGCATGATGTCCGTAGGCGCTCCACCACTCAATGGCCTCCCGGCCGCCGTACCTCTTTGCTGCGTGGCAGTGTGTTATGTGATCGTGGGGGCAAGCGGCGGGCAGTGTGGTCGTGTCTGACCATCGTCGCAGCACTGCTCCAGCATCGAAGCTAACATGCATGACGGAAGAACGCGGCGCGCGCGGGCGCATGCTACTACAATGCTACATTTTCCTTCAGGCTCGTATATTATACAAGCGTAGGACATCATATAAATATCATTACCGCCGCCCTATTATCATAGGTATTAGTCGTTACATACAATATCGGGATCGGGCATAGGCGGGCATCGACCTACGTTTCGACGGTGGCCAGTATATATAAATCCGGCAATCCTCAAAACAGAAGGTGTCAAAATCCGTGGAACCGCGGATTTTGACAGTTGATGCAAAACAAGAGTCTACACACCAATTAGGCCATTCCGACAAAGTGACCTGGTTTAGGTCAATATTATCCGTGGAAACGGAGCGGGGGTTGTTTTGTAAATTGCGACATTATTGTAATTAGTACTTTAAGCAGTATACAGCCTTTCCAGCGCCCCATGTGCTCCTCCCGTTTGTCCTTATCCTTCGCCGCCGCCGCTGCTGCCACCGTGCTCGCCCGCATGCAAACCTAGCTACCTTTCAGCTACCTGTTACCGACTGACGACCGCTCCTCATCACACTTCTAGCGCCCGCCAACAACCCATGCTGGCCGCCAAAGCAACTCTTACATACTAGCGCATGCGCGCCACCATGGCGTCGTCGTCAGAACCTGTTCCTATGCACAGGCTCCGCGCCCTTGCCAGAGGATCCCCCCTACCTTTCGCGTCACCTTTGTTTGTGATGAGGCCTTGACATTCGAGTCCATGGTTGAGTGGGAGTACTACACCAACCGGAAGAAGTTAGTGGCGTGGATCAACCCGGACCTGTGCGTACATTGTGCTGGACAACTTGGAGCCGGACGGCGCCACAAAGACATGTAAAACGTCTATCACGTCGTCGTGAAGCCACCGTCAGGTCGTCGTGAAGCCACCGTCAGGTCGTCGTGAATAGATGGCAGGTGGGGCCATCTGCGAGGTAAAGCCCGCGCTTTTCGTTGCTGTTGGCTGCAATTGTATTGTGTGTCACTGACAATTGTTTTACTACATCGAGGCATGCGAGCTCAAGGCAGATGGGCTAAAGCACATCGTACGCAGGTTCAAGCCCAACGGCCAGCATAAGCTCAAGAACCTGGACAAGCAGCTGGCCAGGCAAGCACTAGAGCGCATGCGGGGCGGGCACCCGCAACACGGAGCGATAGCCCCGATGGCGTAAGCGTAAGCGTCGGTGGCATCAGCCGCCACCGCGGCTGCGCCTGCGGAGTCGGCCACTAGAGGCGCTTTGTAATATTGTATCGTTTGCCGATGCCAGCCGTAGTCAGTGTAGCACATATGTAAAGGGCATGGACATTGGTGGTGCACACTGCTGGTTCAAACCAGTTTGCACATTTTTCACACAAGGCTGCCATGTGCTACACTTTTGACATTTTCATGAACATCACCATCATTGTTTGGCTACCGCATTGCACACACAGCATCCGGGCGTTGCGGCGACGTTTTCAGCACTGGTTTCGGAGTATTATTTAGAGCTGAGTTGGTCCCGCCCGGCGAGCATTCCATCCTCAAATCATGGTGGCAAAGTGGACTTTATATAGCCAGCACATGGTATGATTTGCAGCTCGAAACGTGGCGATTGCTATCCGAGTATATATTTCCTGCCGCTCCGTAGCGTACACCGCAGTGTTTACCGCAGAATATGGCAGTGCATGTATACCACCAACCCTAAAGTGCGCAGAATCTGTTCTTGCGCTGGGGATCGCTAGACTATATATATGACTACATATCAGCATATACAAACAGTTTTTTTCGGGGGGGGGGGGGGGGGGGGAGCTAGGGGCCCCACACACGGAATGCTCGCCGGGAACAACGCAGCTCCAAATAATGCTCCGAAACCAGTGCTGAAACCGTCGCCGCAACGCCTGGATGCTGCCCAATATGGTTGCTATTCCAGCTCAAATCATGGTGGCAAAGTGGACCTTATATAGCCAGCTCAGACTGGTATGATTTGCAGCTCGAAACGTAGCGATTGCTACTTAGTGACGCGGTAATTATTTGAAGTTAGTATAAAGAGGTTCACTGGGAATGACAATTCTTTATATATATATATATTATTCTATAACTCTAGATGAAGTAAAGCCGTTTACTTCATTTACATGGTGACAAAACCCCCAGTCAGCAGGTCGCTGATTGGCGCCTACGTGCCCAGCTCATCTTCTCCAAGGCAAACATTACAAAATGCATGTTACTACGTCGCCTATGCGCATGCTCGCCCGTGTCAAAAATCAGGGTGCCACACATTTTGACGGGCAAGGGGATCATGCTTGTAGGTGCCCGCAGACAACCTAATCCGACAAGCTCATCGCTTTACTCCGAGGCCTCCGCCTATCGCCTATCTAATGCGATTTCCTGCCTTTTGGCTCTGATGTAGGACGGAAAGAAAGCGGACCCGGCATGTGGGCGGCGCGCTGCTTGACGTGCTGACAGCAAGCGGTGCATCATCACCATCCGACTCTGCCTCGCGGGGCGGATGGATTGGCCGCCACGCCAGCTTATTCACGAGGTACTTCGCCTCCGTTGCGTAGACAGATAGCGGCTTGCCCCGGTAGCGGGCAGGCCGCTCCATGTCCACCACGTCCCAAACTCTAGCGCCTGGGTAGACGACCATCACGTTGGCCACGTACAAATTGCAGACAGCCAACCGCAAAGGGGTGTATGTGCATGATTCGTCTGCTGGCCAATCATTGCGCTTCGCAACTAGCACGAAAAGGACCTCCGAGATGGACATCTCGTTATATACAGTGTTGTCGAGGTGCATCCCAACGTAGTCTGGCAGGATATGTCCATTCTCAAGCACCTGCCCAATGAGCGCGCATACACATGTAACATCAGCGATCAACACCTTTGGCTTGACGTGAAATGCAGTTATATGCCAGTCGTGCTAATAGCCAGTGATGTTGCCCAACTAAGCAATCGTGCTTGCGAGTGTAGTGATATGTAGTATATATATAGTGCGATCCGACACGATGACACATGCACAAACGTAGCCCGCTAGCTTTCGGAGGTTTGTGCGTCGATTGCGAGCCATGCTTTCGTAGTCGATGTCTTTGTCACTATCGACAGCTCCCGCCGTGATGCTCTTGTACGTGGCATGGCAATTGGTACGCCTCTTCTCAGCGTTGTAAATCCGCGACATGACCACGCGTGAGGTACCCGCTCCGAGCCTTAGCACCTTGTACACCTCGAACACAATGTCATCCATCGATGCCGGGGATGCCGCCTCCTCATTCTCCTTAGACACAGCCCGTTCGGCGCGGCCATCGTGTCTGGTGCGATGGTGGACATCCGTCCACACTTGTTGCTCCGCTCGCAGGTCGTCGTCAAGATCCATGTCCATGAAGAACCTGTCCAGAACCTTCCGGCACTCCCTAATGGTGGGGATGTTACCGCGCCGGTAGGACTCCAACATGTGTGTCATTGGGCGGTGTGTTGAGGTCGTCAATAGGGCTGACGGAGGAACCCACGCAGCTCCCGCGGTCGTCGTTGTGCGGGGGGTAGCGATCCTGGCGACGATACGACTTTTCATTGACGCGCCCTCCTCGTCTACTTCAGAGCCATCGCTGCCGTTGCTAGCCCCCGAACCTCCTTCACCCTCAGTGCTTGTCTCACACACGCCGTCGCCGTCGCCCGCCACCTCTAGCCCGTTGTCGTCATCCGGTGTCCCGCCTAAATCGCCGATGCGCCACTCCAAGTCATGGCCAGCAGCTCCACCGTCACTGCCGCCCCGCTGTGAGCCACCATCGGAAGTAGCTGCACTACCCATTCGCCTGCCTCCGCTACTGTCGGCATTATTGCTGCCTCCCATGTCATTCGACAAATGATTCTCCATGTCAACGTCACCAGCGCCTCTACGACTACTAGCGTCGTCAATGACCGCAGTGGAAAACACAAGTTCGGCTCCACCACGTCTTCCCCCCGCGCTTTCCACTCTCGATGCGCCACCACAACCCACAGTCGATCCTCGTCTACGGCGTTTTGTCGATGTGGGCGGCGTTAGGTGCCCACTATCTCGGGGAGATATCGTAGGACTGCCCACGGGTCTCTTTCGCGGGGTGAGGTGTTGGCGACCGGCACTGGCATCGGTGCGGTGGGCGTTGCTCACGATGCTCACCCATGCCTGACGATGCCCGTTGCTTGCCCCAAGGGAGGATGGGAACGTGCGCCGCCATTCCGCCGCATAAAACCGGTTGGCGTTGGTCCCTCCGAGGGCACAAGAGGCATGTTGAACTCGGCGGGCGCCGCCGCAGGGCAACGAGTGCGCCGCCTCAACAAGCAACGGGCCTGACGATGAGGAGGCCCCGTCATGCGCAGACACCGGCCCGAGGGGCCGTCATGCTGTCGAATCCCGCTTGTTCTCGGCTACCGTACCCTCCCTCACATGCTTGTATATGTCCTGCTGGAAGACGTGTCGAAGCCTTGCTGGAAGACAGTGTTGATCGGCCCTCCCACAGTCTAGTGCTCATAGGCGTTGATGGCAAGCATCTCTAACTGCAAACACAACGGGAGGCGAACCGATCGCGTTCATTGTCTTAATTTGAGGTGGCTCTGAGCGACAACGAAGTAACTTGACCTGCATGATCTCTAGGAACATGTCCTGGTTACTTCTCGGCGTCTGCAGAGCCGGTTGGCATGAATGCAAGGTCATTCCGCTGTTCACTAGTCTGACGGGTGTAGAAGTCCGCTGGCACGAGCCATGCACCCAAATTCCCCCATCGTTGGGCGGTGAGCACCCACGCGTTGCCTTTCGGCGGATTGCTGTAGGCACGGGAGCAGTACACTATGTAGGACTCATGGTCGGGCTTCAAGGCATCCCTTCGTCCATAGTAGGCCAGCAAGGGGGGGGGGGTGACAAAATAAAAATGATTGATGCAAGATATACTCAAACTACTCTGGCAGACACGGATGCCAACAACACTTACTTGATGTTGGTAGTATCCTACCTGATGCCATGCACCTTCAGCCCGTCTGGGCCAAACTCCTCCACATATGTCTTGAAGAGAGCAACGGTGTTTGCGTGGACATCAACCCCCTCCTCGCAAATATCTTCATGCACTCGCACCTTGTAGGTAGAAGCACCTACTGTGGGGAGAATGTGTGTGCGAGGCATCATAGTTCAGCAAGCTACGGAGGTTCTCAAGGTTGGATCGTAAGACCATGTTGAGGAGAGGTGATGAATAATGAATACAAGCAAAGCCGTGCTGCGATGCGGGCCGGGGGGGGGGGGGGGGGGGGGGGGGGCATTGATATATGTGAGTTGTCTACCCAATGAATCGGGCGGAGCGTTGCCCGTCCTGCTAGTGTTTATGGTACCCCGGTTATTTATTAAAAGTTGTAGATTACTGATGACAAGGTTACTAGGTTTTGTAGGGTTTGGCCATCCTCTTACAGCACTCGTACTCGTACGCGTACTCATACCCGGGTACGGCACGCGGAGCACGCAGCAGCGTGCGGGAGCAGCGCCATTGCGCGGCCGGTCCTCTGCTATCAACGCGCAGCCTCTGCGCAACGCATCTCTCCCATTCAGCCGAACAAAAGCGCTTCCCTTTCCCTGACGCATAACAGGGTGCAAGCAGCGGCAGCGGCGGTCCTCTGCCGGAGACGCAGGCGAACTCACATTTGAAATCTACTGTTCCTTACTACGGATACCCGTACTACGATTTATTCGAGTACTGCTCTAAGTGGTGCTACTGGGGATGATGGCGTCCGGCGACGCTCCCTACCCAGATACCGCTGAGGCGGCAGGACCAGCGACGCTGCATGTGCTCCGACTGCCAGCCTCGCCGCCCGCCTCGCAAAAGTGGGGCGACGCCTGGCTCCTGGACGACTCGCAGGGGGAGATCGAAAACGGCGACCTCGTGCACTTCGAGGAGCTGCTCACCGGCGCGGGCGAGTGCGAGGGGCTGCGATGGGCGCTGCCCGCGGAGGCCGCGGGCGCCTGGCGGCTGGTCCCGGGGGATGTGGAGTTCCCCGTCTTCCCGGCGGACCAGGGCATGCTCGTCAAGGGGCGCGCCGAGGGCGCAACGCTGCGGCAGCTGTACGAGCCGGCACTGGAGGCGCTGATGGCGCTGCAGCACGTCTCCTTCTCGGACCTGCTCGGCGGCGACACGACTGAGTTCTGGGCGGCGCCGGACACGAAGATTCGGTACCCCGGCCTAGATCCCGACTCGGCGCTGTGGAGAGTGGACATTGCGGCGTGCACGCGCGTCGCGACGCTCCGCTTTCAAAATGGCGCTTCTGGGAACTAAAATATTATATAATGATAGGGGATCGTCAGCATTGTAGACCGCCGGTTCACTTGTGAATGTAGGTGGCACCAAAATCACCGGATTCTGAAGCCGCCCCCACATCCTCCCATTCAGGCCAGGTATTTGTTTGCAGCATCTTGCTTGATATTGCCTTCTTCTCTAGTTTCAATCGCGTGGAGTCAAGTGCAGACCTGACGTAGCCACATTTCCTGCACACGCACACGGGTAGTAAGAAATGAAGATGATGGACCTGATGAATGGCCAAGCAACGGGAGTATAATGAGCTGGCGGCTACCCTGACCTGTGAAACGGTGCGACTAGCTATAACAAGCGCCACATTTCCAATATTTCTAGCAATATTGGGTCATCACCGGCTATTTTGTCACCGCTGCAACATGTGGCGTGTTTCATGGGGGGGGGCGGGGGGGGGGGGGGGGGGGGGGGGGGTCGAACTAATGCCCGGAGAAGCAGACCTCTAATGTTGTCGAAACGATGTGCAGTGCTGACCAGCCTACCCATCGGATCATCGACAATGTGGATCAGGATTCCGGACAGAGATGTGTTGAATAAGGGCGCTTGCTGACTTTGTTCCGGGGCATGTTGATTTTTGACATGCTAATTGGTCTGGTGCTGGCTACAAATATTCAGAGATCCCACAAGCAAGCCTGCGTTTTCGGGCTCTTTAGCATGTCTTATTTGGGAGTGTGGTGATGAGCACATTTTTCATGCTTGGATAATAGTAACAGCTAGTTGTCAAAGTCAGCGTATGTAGTGACGCAGCAAGCAACGGGCACTGCCGTTGGCACGACGTAAAGATTAGTGTTTATGTTCATCATTAATTGTTCAACGTCTTCAGCTTGGTCGCTCTCGAACCAAGAATCAGCTCCCCTTATATATGTATAATCTCTCAATGGAAATAAGCAAGCTATCACGCATAAAAGCAAAGATGATGTAGTATCGTATTCCGATATATATTACTAGGCAGTTTCGGCAGCAGAATATGAAGAGAATGAGAGACGCACGCACGGCCTTCGTTGTCAGATTATTACTTATCATTGTCAGATTGATAGTTTTTGCTTGACGTGCCATTTTGCATAACCCAGTCGTCATCGGTTGCTTGTTAATCTTTAATCCATATTGTATTCCCCTCGAGGCGTGGTATACATATTACTGCTGATGAGCAATTCTTTTCGCAGAATGATTTTTAATAAACTTGTAATATATGCCGTACTAGTCCAAACTACAGCTCAAGTGCCCATCCGCAGTACTTTATCTTTGACCGCCTGGCTGAAGTATATGCGCGGTAAGCAGCATCTCTGGAATGAGTCTTGCTGCCGCCTACCAATATCTGTTGTTTGGCCGGCCGGCCCCTTCCGCCAATAAATAATAAGGATTACGCGCCCCGTCGAATCCTCCGCTCACAGCCTGATCAATTGACGATATATTAATAGTAAATGTCGAATACGACGTTTATCCCGTACGATATGAGTACTCTCAAACCGAATAATTTCTATTTTGCTTTATAACTCCACAGCGACTAGCGACTACTAGTGACTAGTCGCAACCGGCATTGTGGAATATTTACAATCACTCATATAACTGTATATTCGAATTATTGAATACCGTTACTACATCATGCTGGCAGCATTTAGACCGTGAAAGTTGTAATCGTTTCTGACATGACTTGATATGGAGTTTACTAACGACATTAGGGGGTTCCCGCGTCAAATTGCAACGCCATATTGCAACGCATAATATACCGCCACGTCGCGCGGTGTCCGAGTCATGATGTAATCGTTACAACTGCTGCGGGTATATACCGGTACCGGCGCCGGCATGCGTCACATCACCCTGCCGCCACCACCCTTCTGGCAGCTCACAATCTTTCGCGCCCCACGCGACTTCACGCGGGTAATCGCTACAACCCTGCACCCTACGTCATGGGCCGTCTAATAGGCAACGCGGCCGAGGTGCACCAGGCCCGGACGGCGCTGTCACGGGCGATTCGGCTACTGTCCATTTCCGCGCCTGAGCCGGAGCTCGCAGCTATATTCCTGCAGCGCACCATTCGGCACCGCCGCCGCCTGCGTCGCCTCATGCGCCCCGTATCCCGAGCCTGGCCGTCCCACCTCAACCGGCTAAACATTGACCTCGCCGTAGAGCGCGTTGACGAGGCGCTCTTTCAAGACACGTACCGGTGCCGCCCTGAGGTATTCGACCAGCTGCTGGAGCACCTGAAGATCCCTGATGTGCTTCGCTGCGAAAGTAGGCAAGGCAAGTTCACAGGAACGACCGGCTTGCTGGTTTTGCTGGCACGGCTAGGAACGGCAGGCGCTGCGCACAGCCTGGGGGCGAAGCTTCGCATGAATCCGAAGCGTATCTCGAAGATATGCACGCACATGGTGAAGTGGCTCACGCAGCGATGGGGCCACGTCGTTATGACCGGTGCGCTCGACAGCAGGCTGCCAGGATACGTGCGTGCCATCCAGCGGAAGTCGGGGGTGATGCTGCCTGTCTTCGGGTTCATCGACTGCACTTTGCGTGGATGTCGTCGTGTGAAATACAGTCAGGAAGCGATATACTCTGGACACAAGAAAAAACACGGTTTGAAATATCAAATTGTTGCTGTGCCAGACGGACTTATCACTTACCTTACAGGTCCTATCCAAGGTCGGCGTGGCGACAGCAGAATTTTAGAGGAGAGCCAGCTGGAGGATGTGCTCCGTGTGGTGCAGCAGCGCACAGGTGCAGATTATCTGATATATGGAGATGCAGCTTACGCAGAGTCTGATGTGATTATGACAGGGTATAAAAAACATGAGCGTAGGGCAGACCCAGATAAGGATTGGCTCACAAAGAGCATGAACGGGCCCCGCACATCTGTGGAATGGGCGTTTGGGCTAGTGCAATCTCTATTCCCATGGGTAGATGACGTGGCAGCAAACAACATAGCAGTCACCCCAGTGGGTTTGTTTTACCAGAGCGCAGTTTTGCTTACAAATTGCATTACATGCGCTAACAGGGGAGCAGGCAGTTTCATGTCCTACTTTAACCTGCCTCCCCCATCGCTAGCAGAATACCTTAGCTAGGCCTAGGTGCTGGCGGCGGCAGTGTTGCCTGTAATATATCACCTAGACGTGATAAAATTGCAGCTGTCTGCTTTTGGGAATTGCTTAACTCTGTGAATCCCTGCATCATCTTAGTCTGTAGTTGCTCTGAGCTGTCAATCATGCCGCGCATGCCCTGTTTCAAATCTTTAAACACCTCTGTCTGCTCCTGCCGCCTGTCCCTTTCCTCTGCCATAAATTCTCTCACTTCAATCATTTCTTGGTGCAGCTGCTCGTCCAGCTCCGCCGCCTTAGTGATTCTGGTGGTGCTGCTGCGGCTGGTGCGCTGTCGCTTGCGCCCTCCACTGCCACTGCCAGCGCCGCTCTCCCGGCATGCTTGCACAGCATCACTCCACTTTTGATTCCTCTCTGGAGTTGATGTTATGATCCTGCGCATAAGAAACACACATTTATGTTAGGTCTATATGTGTGTGTGTGTGTGTGTGCCTGTGTGAGTATTACGTATATATCTGTGTGAGTATAATGGCTGTGTGAGTAAATATGGGAGCGTACCTTTCATGCAGTGACCTAGATGCCGCCTCCGAAATCAGCAAGCCTACATACTTCAGCTTCTGTAGCTGCTGCTCCTGGCGCATGCCTTTGAGACGGCGCAGCTCCACCATGACGGTGTCACGGCGCTTTGCGCGGAACGCCGCCAACTCCTCCGGGCTGGTGTCCTTCCCCGGCACAGTACCTCCCTCACCAACCTTAAGGTTGTAAGGGAAGTGGGCCAGGGACTCCAGCCTCTCCATGGTCTGCAGCATCTCCTCGCTGCCGCTGTTGCTGCTGCCGCCGCTGCCGGCCTGCTGCTGCAATATGTTGTGTGCCACCAGCACGGGCAAGTCCCTCTCCACCACCATCTCCTTCAGCTCTGTCATGTGCTGGCAGTCCATCGCGCACCAGGGCTCTGGCAGCTCTGTGTCTGCCGCTGACAGCAGTGGCAAGGTGTGGAAGGACTCACCATCACTGCAGAGCCGAAGCAGTCGCTGCTCTGTGGCTGTCAGCTCCAGCACCTGATCCAGCTCTGGCAGCTCCCCCTCATCACCTTGGGAGGGCTCCCACTCAGCCTCCTCCCCATTGCTGGGCGCGTTGCTGCGGCCCTCCGGGCGCATGCTTTCCAGAGTCTCCTTCCTGTTGCCCGTGGCGGTAGCCAGCCTGCGCAGCAGCAGAAGAAGCGAACTCGGTGGCTGCTAAACACAAAAAAAATATACAGAAACATATGTTTCTTTTATCGACGGCCAGCAGCAGGTAGCTTACCTCTCCGCTGCTCGCCCCCCCTTCTCCTTGCGGTTGTCCGCCCGGGCAGCCTTGTCGCGGTCGTTCTTCCGGTTGCTCTCCCTGGTTTCTTTCGCCGCCAGCGCCTCGTCCAGGCCGAGCAGCAGCGGGCGGTACTCCTCGACGACCTCCACTGTGACCTCATCGGGGCACAGCGGGTCGTCCTCGTCGCACTCGGCGTCCACCCAGCCCAACAGTAGCAGATACTCGTGGATGCTGTTCCAGACTGCGTAGCCGGCCTGCCCTTTTCGCAGCGGCGAGTCGTCCCGCTGCTGTTTAAGCGCTGCCTGCCACTGGCTGTCGTTCATGGCGTCCTTGCGCGCCTCGCCAGCGCGCCAGGTCTCCACCATCTGCTGCAGCCGCTGCAGCAGCGACCGCCCCGAAGGGAGCTCCTCCGTGTGCGGAGGGCAGTCTTCCTTGAGCGCGTCGTACAGGCGAGCCTCCATAGCTAGCTTCTTGCCGTGTGGGTTGGTGTCGCGCCAGTGCGCAGCAACCTTGGCACGATCCGCGGCGGTCAGCAGCGCCGCGATCCACAGGACGTCCGACTGCCAACGCCGTTTCCACACGTGGGACGCACCCTGAGCGCTCTCCTTCTTTACGTCTGCCGTCTCCTGAGTGGATTCCGCCATGGTGGTGCCGGGTTTTGCTGCGGTGACTGGGGGAGAGGCGGGGAGCTGCGAGCAGTTTTGAAATGGCGCAGGCGCCGGCGGAGTCCCGGCAGGTGGTGACCGGGTACGGGATCCACCCGTACCCGTATCCGCGACTACCCAGATCACGGTCAAACTCAGACGTTGCAGAAGTAGTCGCTCGTTGCAGTTTCAGCCAAAATGCAACGCCGCGAGCGTTGCATTTTGGTGCGTACGCGGGCGTACGGCTGACGTGTACCGCGTATCGTTGCAATATGGCGTTGCAATTTGACGCGGGAACCCCCTATTAATTAAATGTGGGCTCAAACTCGGCGTTCTTCCGCCAATGTACACCGAGTGACTCCACTGATATGAAACCCGTACAGGTCCGTAACCAAACAGACTACCGACAGTTCGTCGCCACTGGAATCCACGACGTGCAACCCACGGCATATTGCATCTCTTAGCATCGCCCCGCCCACCGCATATTGCTATTGTTTCGCTGCCAGCAACGGCAGTTCGCCGCGCTCGACATCCAGCAGCCTGCGGCATGATCACAGCTGCTGCAGGGCCATAGGGCACCGGCCTCGCACGGAGAATCGGGAATCGGACGATCCCGCTGCGGACGAGCAGACGGCAAGCTACTGACTTCATTTTATATAACAGTATCCACCACGAGGAGGATGGCTACCTTCCTTCGTGTGCCGGAACCCGGCGCGTCACGACTACCCCCGCGAGCATCAGCGGCGGCGGGTGGCCAGGCGCAGAGCCCGCGCCCAGCAGGCGACGCGGACCGCCTTCGCGCCAGCTGGGACGGCATGAGCCGCATACCACAGCCAACCCGGCACCCGGCAGCGTCGACCACACCGGCCGCAGCGGGAGCGCGCCTTCCGCCTTCTGCCTTCGGCCCCACGACGCCCTGGCCCTCGATCCCGCCGCACTGCTCCATGCGCTCCGCATCCTCCTCGTGCCCAAGCTCCCCCCGCGGTCCGCAACCCGCAAGGATTCCCGCCAAGCCATCCGGCATCAGACCACCGCGCCTTGGCGGATACTTCAAGCCGGCTCCAGCCGTCGCGGCCGCAGCCCAGGGCATCTTGGGTGCCCCGCTGGCTCCAGCAAAGCCGACAGCGTCTGCCGCGACACAAGCAGGTCCAGGTACCGTTCCGGCACGGGTACTAGCACAAGAATGCCCAGTATATTACAACGAACCTCGGTCGCCGCAGAACAAACGCGCGACCCCTGCTGCTTCCCTGTCTCCGCTCGTGCTTCAGCTTACGGCGTTTGTTTATTTGTTTGCCCTAGAGATATAGCCGTCGAGAGGAGATCGACTATATATTGCCGATAGCGCGCTGTAACCCTCCTCGCAATCTCCCCCCCCCCTCCCCGTCGCTCTCGCAACTGAACAGGCGAGGCTCCCACCGAGGCACGGAAATTGACCACTCAGCATTGGTTCCTTACCAGCGAGGCGCTCGACCAGGCGCTGGCAGAGTCTCCGCCGGGCGACGACGCGCGCGGCGACGACCCACCGGCCGGCGATGTGGAGGCCGACGCGCCGGCGGCCGCGGCATACGAGCACATGGTCGCGGCGGAGATGGAGTCGGGGGCTGTGAATGAGCTGAAGAGCGCACTGGACGACTCCGCTCACTCCAAGGTGTGTCGGAATGACCGGAAGCCTCGGCCGGGGCCTGACCATTTCCAATAATTCAAATGAACAACCTCGGTTCTCGCCGCGCACTGACCCGATAAATATCGCCTTGCTGCTCAGGAGCTGCAGAGTCGCACGCGCGCGGTGGTCTATGAGATGATGTACTCGCATCAGCGCCAGCAGGCGCGGCAGGTGCGGCATCAATCCGTGTGCACGCTGACCTCTTCATGTTGTGACATGAAGCAGACTTTCATCTGGCAGAAAGGCATCTGGCATGCATGGAGTGCATGCGCAGGCTTCTTATGTCCCTGCGCACATTAAACGGTTATTCAGTAATGGCTATAGATATGCTGGTAAACCGCACCAACGGCACTATCCATTTTACGTCCTTGGCACCTCGCGATGCGTTGTTGTTGCTGCATTCCGGCTTTAAACCGCGTATCCCCCCCCCACCCCCCTCATGTATACACGCCACATGCGCCTGCTTGCCAATGCTGTGCCCGAATGTAAACAATATGGGATCCGTGCTGAGTGGTGCACTCCTTGTGCACCGCCATAGAGCGCTCAGCGCGTGACGGAGCTCAATGCGGAGGTAGCGTCACTGGCACAAAAGGTGACCGACCTGCGGGCAGCGCGCTCTGCCGCACTGGGCACCATCCGCCAGCTGCGCAGCGCTCTGGCAGCGGCGGAGGCGGAGCCGCAGGCTGGTCCTGTTTCCGGCCTGCGGGCGGAGGTGGAGGCCGCGCAGGGCGAGGCAGAGCGGCTGCAGCAGCGCCGGGAGGCGGACCTCGCTGCCATGCAGGCGGCGGAGGGCGCGCTGTCGCTGGCGAGGCAGCACATCGGGACGCTGGAGGCAACCAACGCGGTGCTCACGGAGCAGGTGGTGGCGCAGGCGGAGCGTCTGGCCAGCGCGCACAAGCGCTCAACCAGCGCGGTGGAGGAGCTGAAACACGCACGGGCTGAGGTGCTCCGACTGGTAATCCCCCCTTCTTCCCGAACGAACAAACAGCAACAGGAAAAACCGCATCTAATAGACGTCTGTCCAGACCGCAGAATTAAATAGTCCGCGGGGCCAACAGAAATGAATCATTCTGCACCTTCGTGTTGGAATATTCGTGCTGCATCCTGACACATTTCTCCGTTTTTGTAGTTTTTCCTCATCGCGGGTGGTCAAAAACGCTGTTTATCCCCAGACCGTTTGTGTTTGCACGGAAGATCTGCATATGTGTGTGTATCGTAAAACCACGCGTTCGGTTCGCTACATGCTGCTTGTGTCGACACCTTCTCCCCATGCAAAGAGGAAAGACCGCATGTTTTGTATCTGGGCCATGTTTATAAATCACCACAAACATTGCACATAAAATCGTACTCAAGGGTGCCAAACACTGCATCATTTGCGCAGGCCGCACACCCAATCAAATGCTTCCAATTCAATGTTTGCATATATATACATGTCTGTGTACGTGCCATCTCGCCATCTTGGCGCACTGCCATTGAGGCATTGCGGGCGTGCGGATGCGTTGGCTGCAGGAGGCAGAGCTGCGCGAGAGCAAAGCGGCCGAGGAGCGCGTTAAGGCGGTCGCCGCTGCCAACCAGCAGAAGGATAAGGTGATCCCCGCCACGGCGTGTCTCGCTGTTTGCCGTCCCGCTTTCATTTGCGAAACATGTGAAAAACAGCTGCTAGGGGGCGGAGTTGCAACGGATATTCAAAGTCGGGTTGGAGCACATGGTTACGCCGCAAGAAGGTTTTGACGCATTACTCAATTAATAATGCCATAGTGTGCGCTACTTTGCTGCGAGGTTTCGCGGGTGCGAATCGAGTACACAGCCCAATGATGCTCGACCAAACGAAAATATACGCTATTCTGAGACACAACGCTGTGCGGAGAAATTTCTGGCTGAGGGCTGCCGGTGGAAGTATCACACTGAGCCTCGCGGCGGAGCTGCATTGGACCTGACCCGGCGCGGTGGCTGCGGGCGCAGGAGCTGCGCGTGGAGCGCGCCCGGGTGGCCAACTTGTCCAGCCGGCTTGCGGCGCTGCGCACCAGTCGTGCGACGGAGCCTCCGAGCTGGGAGCTGCTCCAGGAGGGTGGTGGCAAGGAGGGGCCGGCGCCGGGTGGCAAGCCGAAGCTGATCAAGGCCTTTAGGGGGAGCAAGCCGGACGTGGTTGCTGCCTACTCGGGCAACGCCAATCGGATGGGTTCGCCCGACCAGCCCCGTTCGTCGCCCTTTGCGCAGGGAAGGGTTGTCAAGTTTTCCAATCGAAGGACTGAGACGCCCGCGCCCGAGGCGACCCATGATGCTTGAGGACGTCGAAACCACCGCAAGCCCACGACCCTCGCGTCGCTGCAACTTCCAGCTCATGCGAGTTCCGTCCGAGGAACGTGTCCACTTCTTACCGTCGACCACATAATAAAAGTATTATAAGTCTCATGTTTAGCAGGATGAAATTAGTCCCCTCCTAGCCGGGTGTGGGGATATCCACATCTCGCCCTCTTGGATTGTGTAAGTAGTAGCGCTCATCTTCTCGTATGACAACACACGTTGCCCAGCTTGCTCACGGCACCCGTCAATGCGGGGCGACACCACGTTGTTGCATCTCACGCGCGCCCGCTCTTCCGCGTGTGCATCAGCAGTCAGGAGTCCATCAAATGACCCTTCGTCGCAGCATCAAATAGTCAAACACTACGCGGTTTCGCCACACTTCTGCAGCCGGCGTTAAATCCCCCAACAGTCGAACACGCCATCGCCGGATGGGCACATCATAATGATGCTGCGCACAATAATACACCGGCACGTGCATAAACACCGCTTCGGTCCCCGATCAACGATACGGTTCTTTGCAGGCTGGCATTCTTACCAGCGCAGTATTATCAGCGCTTCAGAGATGCCGACAATAATAATAACCGTAGTGCGCATGATTAACCGTCCGGTGGCACGGCGGGGGGTGACACGCCTCCGAGGTGACTGGAGGACATACTCATCGTTGCCTAGTCGGGGGTTATTGACGTCCTATGCGGTTCGTCCGCGTTATATATGATAATTCTCGTGATGTGCTGATGAGTGAGGCGGGATCGCGGCCGCCTCGCGCGCGCGTGGGCTGGCAGTTCGAGAGGCGAGTTCCTGAATTCTCTCCCTGGGTTCGCTCACACATCGAGCCATTGGGTATACTGCTACTCCCGTATAGCGAGGGCGGAGTTCTAGGCGCAGAGATGTAACAAGAGTAGCGATACGATGACGGCGTGACGGGCGAAGTCGTCATCCTGGCTCCGTGCGCCGACAATCTTTCGCATGATAAACCGCCTGGTGGCACGGGGCGTACGTGACAAGGTCTCGCGGCGACTGGAGTACATACTTATATCGTTGCCTATATTTGAGGGTTGGCGCTCGTCTGCGTTTCGTCATTGTTACATAATAGTGATCTTGAGACGGTGATGAGGAAACCATGATCGCGGCGGCCTCGCGGTCGCGTGCGGCACTGCGGCTCGCCATGTGAGAGACGAGTTCCACTGTAGCTGGGTTCGCTCACACGTCGAGCCATTGGGTATACTGCGCCTCGTACCGAGGGCGGAGTTCTAGATACATGCATGTATGAGTAGCGGTCATAACAAGACGGCGGCGTGAAGGGCGACGTCATGGCTCCGCCGTAGTGATGCGCCGACAATCTTTCGCATGATAATCCGTCCGGTGGCGCGGGGCGTGACGTCAAACGCTCGCCCGCGTACACACCCCCTTTTGGAGTGTGTGCAGGTTGCTTTGGAGGCAAGCAGCAGCTGAGAGTGACTTAGCGTTAGAATCTGTTAGAGTCCTTATAGGGCTCAATAGATTCCTATTGGCTATGGGCTCAGCTGGGGCTGCTACCCGGTGCACTGTAAACCCTGGTGCACCTTAAACCCTTAAATCCTGCACCTTAAACCCTGCATGTAACGCCTGATGAGCCGCCATTATTATGGCGGCTCCTTTCTCTATACTACTGGTTGGAGTGATGCCCAGAGTTGCATGACCATCTGAGGTCATTCTGGAGGGGGCATTTTCGCCACATGCCTGCTGATGGCTCTCTGGGAGCTTAGCTCCTGGGCTCGGAGCTCTCTGCTCTTTACTATATTACGCTATACATGTACTGTGCCGAAGTACCAGATATCGGCACTAGTATCAAATATTGGCACAACACATCCATCCATCAGCTCCCAGTGGGTAGTGCAGTCTGCCTAACACCGCAGCTGGCGGTCTCACAGTCCAATCAGTGGTAGAACAATCACAGACCAGAGTAATCTATTGATCCTCAACACCCCTCCTCACTGGTTGCTGCCGCTTGCATGTCATTTATGACCTCAGCGCTGAGTACCATGTACATCAAATTGAGGTCGTGGGCTCGTGGCAGTGCTTTGGTCAACATGTATGCAAGCATCTCATGAGTGGGAACATACTGGATGTGGACGGCACCGACTTGATGGCCGTCTCGCACGAAATGAAGTCGGGTGTCCATGTCCTCGGTGCGCGCTGACGTCGCATCCGCGGTGGCGATGGCTACGAACGCCTGGTTGTCCTCACCGACGGGAGTGGTTGCTGTCTGCCGGAAGCCCGGTTCTTCTAGCTTCTGACGCAGGAACACTGTGTCTTGCACTGTCATGCGGAGAGCGATGAATTTGCCTCCGCTGTGGACAAGGCTACCAGGCGGCCAGTGCATGTTATTTCGACAGGACGCTGATTGCTCCTCGGCAAAGGAAGAAAACGTAGCCAGTAGTATAGTTGCACTGATTAGGGTCGTCGGGAAGTTGGCGTCACTGTATACGTGTAGTGTCAGCTTGTCATCACCACCGAAGGTGATTCCACGCCTGTGTGTCCCTTTATTGAGGTACCTCAGACAGTGTCGTGCGTCCTCCATGTGTGCCTTGGTTGGGGTAGACATGAATCGGCATATAGTCGGGCGATTGATTCAGCGATATCTGGCCGAGGGGCGACTGCGGCGTAGAGCAGAGCTCCCACAAGGCTGCGGTAGGCGCTGACCCCAGTATGGGTGCACGGTTCAAACTCATAGGGATCGTTATCCACACTGGGACCCTTGGCATAGCACTGCTCCATTCCAAATCGAGCCAGCAGGGCATGGGTGTACTTTGACTGATGGATGGTGATGGTGCGTACTGCTCGGCCTCGCTCAATCTTGACTCCCGATAGCCATGAGCAGCTGCTGAGGTCCTTGACGTCCAACCGGGCTGCCATGGACTCCTTGAATGATGCAATCCAAGCCACAGAGTTGCGCACAATCAGGATATCATCAACGTGGATGGCGGTGATGGCCAGGATTGTCAAGTCGCTGCTGCGGTGGACGTTAGTCCCGGGATCTGTTCGTAGCTGTCTGTCTTCTAGTGATAATGCAGTCCTGAAATAAAAGGTGCCAATTGGGTGGCGCATGCTTCAGCCCATGTACCGCTTTGAGTGGACAGACGAGAGGGCTCCCATTCGGGGCATATTCAACGAAGCCCGTTGGTTGCTTCATGTAGATTTCCTCATCCTGACTGGCGTAGAGGAAGGCGCAGTCGACATCACTTTCTTCCATGTGCACGTCAAGGTGAGCAGCAATGGAGAAGATGACTCGGAGGGTGGTGAACCTCACCGTCGGTGCGAAGGTTCCGTGAAGTCGACGCCTTGCCCTTTGGTAAACCCTTTGGCGCAGAGCATGGCTTTCTCTTTCCAGACAGTCCCATCCGTATTGTGGTTGGTTTCGTACACCCATTCGGATTTGGCGACAGTGCGGCCACCTCCAGGTTTGGATACTAACGTCCACGTGCCACGGCTGACCAGCGACGTGTAGTCTTGTCTCATGGATTCTATCCATTCTGCTGTCTTGGGACCGTTGATCGTCTCCTCAAATGTGACAGGGTCACCAGGCGCCCCGCCTGCCAGGAACGCCCAGTGGGCTGGGTCAATGTTGCGGTTGAAGCGCAGTAGTGCCAGCTCATCATGCACGGTGCACTTCGCGCCTAAATAAACGGCCCAGGTGACAAGGAAATGACACAGATGCTGTGTCGATTACAAAAGCGGCGCTAGTAGCAACTTGACCGCAAGGGCAACAGCGACTGCGAGAAGGTCCATACAGGCCGCTTATTAAACGATAGTAAACAAATTCTCGTACTACGAATCAATCACCAACAAAATCCAGTTTTGTATTCACTACATTGAAAGCTGTAGTACATGTCGCCACGGGCCAATGCAGTCTCACAATAGAGGGTTAAGTACGGTTGATTTACTGTGATGCATTTCGAGAAACAAATTGGATTCCGCAATTGGCTGTGAAAAAGACTGATCGCCCTGCCTGCATGCGTGCCTTGACAAAGCAGTGTTTGTGACCACGAAGTGCGGCCCGCCACATCGCGGCGAGATAATTGTGCAGCACCCCGTCAAACGATTGACATGGCTACATAACCTATTATTCTGAACGGCGGGCACGCTCACAACCGTAACCATACGGCATCTCGAGGTAGTGCTATACTTCTGCCTTCTATGAACCAATTCTTTGCTCTCGGAAATGTGGCAATATACACACATATGGTAGCTCGGAAAACTCTGACACACGATTCTCATTCTCCTCAGAAAACTCAGCGAAAGAAAGCAAGTGATAATCTGGAGAGAAACGGGATATCAAAAATAGGCATCACTGTAATAAGCAATGGTTGCATTGATAAGCCAACGTGTATTTACTTTGCCCGAATAACGCATACGCAAATCAAGTGTTTACGGGGCATGCACAAGGAGTCCATCCCCGCTATTGCGGTAACTAATAAAATCTGGACTTGCCACCATGTGCCTTGTTGTTTGCGTAGTGAGACCATGGCGTTGCCCAGGCCTGTGGCTGGATTCATCGCGCCGCAATATCATTTAGAAATGCAACATGGTGTGCTCCGCAAAGGCGCCAGACAGCTCACCGATGTAAACCCATGTCTTCACTGGAGATGGGAATCTTTTGGCCGCCATGATGAGCACGGTGCAGCACTTTCTATAGATAGAAGCTCCAGTGAAAGACTTCTTGATATACGTGTTGCAGGTGTACAATCGCTTCAGCGCCATCTCGGCGCAGCAGGAGCTTCCAAACTTGGCCACCTTTGCTGCAATCACGCTGCCGTACCAGGCGCCATTCATGCAGTGTGCACAGCAATCCGCAGGATACCGCTTGTGGCTCCCAGTCGCCTCACAGCACACAGGCGCTGAACTACGATTATGTCTTTCCGAGAATAGAGAAGGGGGAAACCGTTGATATTGATGCGGCCGGGGGGGGGGGGGGGGGGGGGGGGGGGTAATTACACACATGCCACAGATACACACATACCCGTACCTGCAATCCATGCGCGGCGTCGAGTCTGCCCATTTAAGATGAAGCAATTGCACAAGTTGTAAAGAAAGGGGGGGTAGTTACATATACATAGTTGGTGACCTAATTCCAACTTTCTGTAATGAAATCAATGATGCACATATCTGCAAGTGTGTCACTCTGCCACTGCCGTTAACACCGACACCTGCTTTCGCCGCACCCATCAGGTCATCCAGGCGCAATCGAGAATTCAAGCCGGAATCTCCCCCACAGCTCCCGGCGAGCTCCGAATGAGGCACAGGAACTGGCACATGTGCCTCGCGCTGTAGTGCGCTCCGAGGTCCACCACTACGCGAAGGCCGGACTTCGCCGCAGCCGACTTCACCCGCCGCCGCAGCAGCCCGCGCGCATCAAGCACAGCCCCGTGCCAACCCAGCACATCGGCACCACCGGCCAGCCCGACGCCGCGCTCGCAGAGGCCGACAGCGGTAGCTCCGGCAGCGTCGCGCCAGTGAGGAGCCACACCCAGAGCCACGCCGCCAGCACCGTCAAGACCCGCGTCAACCTACGGGAATTCCCCGCCGAAGTGAACGACGCGGCTCCGATAGCGGTGACAGACGTCGGCGGCATCGACGCTCGGCATGGCAAGGGCGGGAGTGTTCAGCGTTAATGTCCGGATCCAGCGGCTGCGGCGCCCTGCGACTCGGGCACGTGGCGGTGGGTGCGTTGGACGAGCTTGCCTACCTGCTCATCGCATGCTGCTGGGTCCAAGTCCAAGTACCAATACTGGTACGGGGTTATAAGTGCTGAGGATATATGTGCGTGCGGCGAGAGAACCCGCGGAGAGATCATCCATAATGGCGACGCGGTGCCCAGGGGGAGTTGAGCCTGGTCGCCGGCCCGGGAGCATGGTTTGACGTGATCTCGCGACACCAGCGAGCAAGCTGACCACGATAGGCCGACGTTGTAGGTCGTCTGGCTCCGTCTGGCACACCGGGCGGTGTCTGGTGTCGCCAGTTCATAGATAGGCTGGGGTTGGCACACTCCTGATATGCGCCTTCAGCAAGACGAGTACCAGCAGGAGTAGCGCTACTACTCCTGGTACCAGTTTCACGGTGATGACTCCGCATGCGCGCCGCCCGCAGTGGTAAGGTTTGCACCGCCAACCCCACAAGACTCAGCAAGATTCAAGACTTCGTCTCAACTGATGGAGGCGGCGCTCATTCTCGCGTAGGCTTCAAGCAGCTATTACGTTGCCTGTAGTCGATGTTGTCTTAGCGGTAGCGTCTGGTTCAGTCTTGGTCGCTATTTCTTGCGCTTCTGTGATCCGCTCTAGTATCTTTACCAGGTACCCGCGGGCATAGAACGGGTGACCGCCTGCCGAGCTTCACTTGTAGCCTTCCAAAAATATCAAAAGTCGCCGTATCCAGATTACAAACAGACTATATACACCTAATTATAATTGGATGTCAAAAAAGCCTTACCTCTCATCGAGAGGACAGCTTCGGATCACGTGGCCGAGCGGTCTAAGGCGCTGGAGTAAGGTTCCAGTCCGGAAGGGCGCAGGTTCAAATCCTGCCGTGGTCATTTTGTTCACTACCAGTTGTTGGGTTTTCCTACCCCCTGGCGCGAACTGCGCGCGTTCGCCTGCGACACGCCAATCCACGTGGCACGCATGCGACCCGCGCAGCTACCGATAAGCACGAGCAGCGACCGCTGTACTAATGAAGGCGCGCTACAACACCCAAATTATTAGACGTCGAAAACTGCCGTGACAACGAGCACGGTCAACTCCTGCACCGCATCGTTGTGAGTCGACCGCCTCGCTCGAGGTAATCCTTAGTTAGAATTCTATAAAAACTACCGGGCTCTCTGCTGTCCCCATCTTCCATCTTCGCGCCCCACCTACAATGTGGCTGGCCGCGTCGATGCTCGCGGGTTCGTCCCGTGCAAGACGCTTTGGCTTTTCCGCACGCTAGACCCGTGTGTGGAGACCCGCCGCGTCCCCCGACCCGCCGGTAAAGGTTCCCCGGATACGAATAGCCTGTCTTTGCCGGTCATGCGGACAACTGCCGACTCTAAATCGCATTTTTCGAAAGGCGAGCCCGGCTCATTATCGACCTGCGGCCCCTCCACCCGGACGTACGGGTATTGCAAGAAGCGGGACTTGAGCTTCGAGACCCTCACCCGGCTGCGTCATTGGGCTCGCAGCATGTATGGCGACTACTTGCTCTTCATGGACTACCTGCATGACGGCATCTACGCCGTTGGCGTTGCCCGTGGGGACGGAGGCTTCTTCACCGTCGACTACCGAGGCAAGCTTTGCCGTCTGCTTGGCGGGGTTCCCCATGGGCTGAGGCCTAAGCCCCAGCTACTTCTTCTCCTTCACCGCCGCGTTCAATCGCCACCTCCGTCGCCCCGACTTCACAGTAACCTCCAAAGAGTGCGTCGATCCAAACTCATCATAGGACGACGTCAAACGCTACGCCGGCACTTCCGCGGCTGCCGCATGCTCCCCTAATTGGACGACTTCATGCTGTTCGTGGCGTCAAGTCGAGCGTAGGCATGGGCTGTGCGAGGCCGCATCAACTCGCTACTGAGGAAGCTAGGCATGAGCCGACATCCCGACTAAGGCTAGCGGGAGCCGGTGCAACGACTGGAGCACCTCAGTCTGGAGGTCGACTCACATATTGTACGATTCGGGCCCGCCCTAAGCAGAAACTCGAATTGTTCGCTGCAACGGCCCTCGGTCTCATCCGCCGCACTAAGCGCAACAGACCATGGTTGCCTGTGCGAGAGTTCGCGTCCATGGCAAGTCGTGCCCAGTTCATGTTCCTCGCCATCAAGCATGCCCGGTTCCACCTCCGCGAGATGCGCGACGTGATCCGCGTTAAGGACTTGTGGATTCCGTGCATCACGATGACGCGCCAGCTCCGATGTTACCTCGAGGAATGGGCCGCGGTCCCTATACCCACTGCAACGGCCGCTTCATCTACAAGCCCGCGGAGACCGTCTACATGCACATCCATAGCTCCGGCTACGGGCGGGTGGGGCGCCGTCCTCAACGATACCAGCGAGGCGCACGGCTTCCGGCACAACTAACGGCGACCGCGAGGTACACATCACGTACAAGGAGCTCAAGGATGGCCGGTACACCGTGCTCACCTTCCTCGTGCATGTGTGCCAGGGTGATCCACGGATGCATTGTGCAGCTTCGGCAACGAGATGGCGGACAAATGTGCGCCGTCTGATGAGGCAGCGAGCACGCTCTCGAGCCGCCACCAAGCTCGGGATCCCGAGGAAACCTCTTGCGAGTAAGGCCTCTTGGTGAGCTTGGGTGGTGCACCGAGTGCCCCGTGATGAGAGGGCGGCCAAGCATGATTGCGACACCGCGCACAGTGCGGCGCACCCTCTTCCTCACCACATCCACTGCGCCGAAGGCCATGCATGCTGTGTAGTACTCCGACATGTCCAAGATGTCTCAAAGTGGGCTCGTCTGTCCCGGCTTCGTGTTGTGCCACGCCGCATCCCGCACTGCCAACCCCCTTTGCATGTCGCTCAAGAAGGAGGCGCCCGCCGTTAGACAGCGGCCCACCATGATCGGAGGATCATTCATGGGTGCAGTAGGCATGGCGGCACCACGCCCACCTCCACGATGGTAATTCCTAAGACCCATGCCCGGCTGGGTGCGGCAAGGGCTGAGCGGGTTGGCCGGTTACCGCTGATCCTCGGATTATGCGACGACCGAGGAGCCCTGCGGGGGGCTTTTGAATATTAATCGTAGTCCCAGTAGCGCATGTTGGCGCCGCCGGGCAGCAGCCCTGTACCGGGGCTGCTGAAAATATGTCTTATACGACCTCGGCCTTGCGTCGGCCTCTCCAAGATCCGCCTATGGGTGGGGAGGGGGGGGGGGGGTGTACGACTCGGACGAGGGCATGCTACTCGCCAGGGTTGCTCGAAATAGAATAGTGTTCTCGTACCTCGGTACGACTCGCGACCGACCTTTAGAAGATCTGGCGTACCTTCCATTGGTATGTGTTCCACTTGTGAATCACTCGAATCCCGGCCTAGTGTAGCGGAGTGTTCGGCGGCGCCCTGCGGCCGGCCCTTTCGAAACACCCAGGGAACCTCAGCCGCCCCGTGAGAACGGGCGAGGGCGGCGAGTGCGAGGAGACGGGACCCGGGCACTTGCAAGCGGGGCGGGCGTTCGGGGGCGGAGGGGCCGGGCGACTTACTTCGGGTCTGGGAGAAAGGAGCCATAGTGCCTTGAGAGAGTCGCGGGCAGCGGGAGAAGTCATCTCGCAACCGGGCTAGTATGACCCCTGACGGGTGGCTACCGCGGCGGCAAGAGCTGCGGCGGCAAGCGGCGCGCAGGTGAGCATGACCAGCCTGCCGACCACGGAGCGACAACACGCGGATGGGGGAAAAAGGGTGAGAGGGGATATTGGCATCCGTCTTTCCCCCTTCAGTCCCCCTTGGGGGTCCTACCGCAACAGCTCCGACGGGCGATGGAGGCAACATCGGTGGACCACCACAGCGGTGGGGCGATCGGCGCCGCGACCTGCAAGTTACTTTCAGCTATGGGGCAGGTGGAGCCAAGACGCACGGCAACTGAAACACTGCGCAGGGCCGGTGCACTACTTTTTGTTGTTTTTCCCGCCCCCGGGACAGGACTGGCAACAGTGAAACCCTTGCAACCTCTCTACGACGGCCGTTTAGGCAGCGATCCAGTTATTGAAAGCCCTAGGAAGACAACGCTCCGTTATTATCAACAGCACATTGCCGAAGCATTCTGCAAGACAAATTAGAGGCCAGTGACGGATTTTCCAACACTGTTGGATCACCGTTTAAAACAATGCCATCAAAGTATCCCTATCCAGGATCTCCGGCACTGACCCCGAAAGGTCCGCCCTACCCGTTTGGGCGTCGGCCCACTCGAGCAATGCGAGTTGCACTACTATTGTGCAGTCTTTATAAAAAGAATCGGCCAGCTCTTCTTGTCTGCGTGGCGCCGCCATTTCTCCTTGCTCATCAACATGGCACATGCAGACAACGTTCTTGGCGGGGTCGCGGCCGCACGTGCGGCACGTGATGGTGCTCCTGCGCCTGCGTCGCGTCGCTCGTCGGCATGTGTTGCAATGACCCGGGTCATTGGCTGCAAGCGTCCTCGCCGCGGCTGATAGCCTACCCCGGGGCGGGGGTCCCCTTGGTTCCTGGCAGTTAAGTGACTTCGTGGTTCCCTTGGCTCCTTCTTGGTTCTTGGCTCCCTGTCCTCCTGCCCGACCTTGGTTTCAGGCTTATGTCTCTCTTTTGTTGGCAACCTTTCATAGTTGTTGTTAGTTCCGTGTGTAGCGCGCTTTTGTGAAAGCCCTAATTTGTAATTCATACATGCCAGGGGTGGGACGAGTACGGCATTACTGACCCATGTACGGCCAATTAGCGGTAGTCGCGCGTAATTTGCAAGTACCCTTAGTAATCCAGAACATGGCAAAGCTACTGATCACGTGAGGTAAGGAGGCGGGGCTGGAAACGAAAGACGCCGGCCGTAGCTTGAGGCAGCTGTGTTTGCACTATGTGTTTCCCACAAGCAATGGAGATAGCAGGCCCTCAGAACAACTTAATCTGACAAGCGGAGCGGCAGAGTAGCACGATGTAACCAATTTCAACTTGAATTTCAATTGCTCGATAAGCACTTTGCCAAAAAGCGAACTCACAAGGGCCCAGGTCCATGCTACGCCCGAGGAACTTCTGGTGCTCGAGCTTGCTAAACCCCGCCACCACTCAGGCACATAACCAAGCCCCTCATCCTCGTGTTGATTTGCACCTCATTGATTGTCGCATTTCAAGTGCTTGGTTGGCTGGTTTCATGTGAGGTCGGCCTTGACACCCGCCGGCTACTCGCGCGGGCACTACTGCGTCTCGATATTGAAAGAGATGTCGAGCG